>PISX010012437.1:47650-60814 GCA_004024625.1 Mellivora capensis | reverse complement strand
TCTTCAGATGCCAAGAGGCAAGGGAGCTTGTGGAGATGGTCATTGTGCTCACAGAGGTCAGCCATCAGTGGGTATGTGGTGTACTTCTAATGAATGAAAGAGAAATCTAGGAGAAAATCAGGGAGGACCAAAGATGTTTGTGCAATTGTTTTCCTTTGTTGATAAATGGCACTGATGCTTCTCGTTTCAGCTCTTTCCCCGTCCCTCTTCTTCCTGTCTGGAAAGCAGCTGTGAACCAAGGTCCTTAGCAGCAACATTGCGCAACTGTACCAACGCCAGGTTGACTATATTTGAATTTTTTTATATGAGAAAAAAAAAACCAAACTGGAACTTTATATTTAATATCCTTTGCTATACTGCATCTCCAATGTATGATGATTCGCCTAACTCTGTTTTCTATCTTTGAAATAGTTTTTCTCATTTCCACTCCTATCTGACTTTCATTTTTCATCTTGTATAATGATAATCAGTTATTAACTTTTTTTAAGACTCTCCATTTTAAAATACCCTCTCAACTCTTTCCAATTTTTTATTCTCTCCCTTTTACCATTTAACTATGGATTATGATAATCTTCTTGAAACACCATTTCCACCATACTATCCTCCTGACAAAAATCTCAGTAAGTATTCTTGTCCTATAGAATTAATTACCATGCACAATAAGGACTTACATTATTTGGTTCTGACCTACCTGTTGGATCTTATCTCTTCACACTTCCTACAAGTATTTGATATTTTGAGACAGCTGTTTTAAAACCAAGCACATTTTGACATAATGGAGAGAAAATTTGGATAGATAAAATCAGGGAATAGATAGCTGTGTTTATATTCCTTTCTATCCTTTAAAGTTACCAGAAGCAAAAGACACATTGTCACTCTACTCATAACACCCTGAGCCGTATACACCAACTTACCCCCCTTCCTTTAGGGACATCACAGATGAACAATGTAAAGACCCATTGACATGGCTCTGTCAATTGTTAAAATGCTGAAATAAATCCATGCCTGTGCTTAAAACAGTAACAGTAACTTGTAGTAAGCTAGAAAATTAATGAAATAAACTCTCAGATGAACACATGGTTTATGGTAACAGATGTGGATGTCACAGGGACCCCATAAAGGTCCTCTGTCACAGCTAGATCAGAGTGTGTGCTGTGTTCTGCATTACAAGGGAGTTTGTGGGGCTGCTATGGGAAGTATTGTTTTGGTGCTCATTCTCTAGGGACACGGCTTTAGAGCTGTCAATGTATTACTAGTCACAAAACAGGTCACTGCTCCCACACTTCCAAATTGTTGAAAATGTGGCAATCCTTGTGTAAAAGCAATGTATACATCCTGAATGTATCAATTCAAGAATTCTAATAAGATATTAAAAACTAAAATCCAAAATAAAAAGACAATAAAGTTTGGATAAGATGATGAGCATTTCTTTAAAGTATCATAAAAATAAATCGTTTGAATCTATGGAAGAACAGAAACTATTTATTTTTATTTAACTGCTATGCCCAGAACAGACAATAACCAAAATAATATATGAAACTGTATTGTTAATACTGAAGACAAGTATTTCAATATGGAATACTCATATAAAGCCCTTATGACATTTTTATAATTTGTGCTGATGTAATGACAGAAGAAAGCCTGTATTTTAGGGAAAAAAATGGATCTTTTAATTTGGCATTAACTCCCATACAATGATCAATTTAGTATGGATCATTCAATAAAAAATGTAAATCAGAAAAATTACAAAAATCCTATCTTGACAAATTGTACATTTTTTCTATTATACACCAAGCAAATATCAGAGATTATTAAATAATAAATCTAAAGAGTGACAGTTGAAATAATAAATTTGAAGATTATTTATATATCTCAAAAAGAGTTACGTAATGAAGAGATTCAAAAAGAGTTTCAGAACATTCTTTGACCTTATGTTTTAATAGAAAATGTGACATCAAAGTAATAAGCGTTCCAGAAATATGTGGACATATAAGTAATTATATATTATACATATAGTTAAGAAAGCTTAATTTCTAAGATTATATATATAAAATTTTAGAAATTAACTGTCCAAAAAACGATATTAACAAGTGTCATTCAAAAAAGTCAGTTAACTATTTTACTTAGAAAGGTAATGTTTCACTTATTCATAATCAATTTCACCCAATAAGTAATTGGTTATATATACAACTAAATAAAAGAAAAGAAAAGCAGAAGTTGTAAAAATGGGGAAATGAGATATGCTTGAAAAAAAAACAAAAAGAAAACAGTTTTGAAAGAAAAAGCTATTAAATTGGCTAATATTATGTGAAAATGCATTCATTGTCTGATGAGAAGCATGTACATTTTAATAAATATTTAAGGTCTTTCATTTTACTTAGTCCTAAAACTAGCAAAATGTTTATGAGATCCTGTGTATAATGTGAAAAAAATTATTAAAACTAAGAATCATTTACAAAAGGTTCTCATGAATAATTTTTGTGACTTAATAAGTGATAGAAATATTAAATACTCAAGTATCTTTACACACAGTATACACATTGTGTGTTCTTGCTGTTATTTCAGAAGAATCTAAGAATAGACTCAGGTCTTAATAATATAATAAAATACAATATTTATACAACAAGTAACTCCATAATAATATATGTGTCTTATATTTATAAAATATAAAATGATTCTATGATAAAATATAATATCACAGATAATGAGGGGATTATCCTTTGGATTAAGACATCTTGTTTTCTAACCATTATAAATGTAATGCAGAAATCTTGGGAAAAAAATTTAATGTGTTTACCTACACCAACCTATACCTCAGATAGGATCTTCTTTTGCTAGTGACAGCCAAGTCATACAAAAGATTACATTCACAATTAACAGAAATTACTAAATGACTTAAAAGTTAATGATAGACAATTCTTGTTATAACTTACCACTTAGTAAGATGCTTAATAATATGTGTGTATACATATATACAGCCAAATATATATATATATACACACATATATATTTACAAGCCTATATGACTTATATATTGAATATTACCCACTGGTTATGAGCCAGTAAAGGATCACCTATGGGATGTAGATGGTACGCTGAGAAGTGTTATGAGTTTTGGCAATATCTGTCAGGCAATCGTATGTAATCATGACTTACCTGCTTCTTCTGATTATCTAAAAAAAAATGCTCATTCTCTGAGCATATAAATGTTTCCAATAACCCATATTTTCTGATTTGTTGTTTTGTTGCAATCTGCTATGCTAATGCTCTTTTAATTAATAATGCATGTGATGGATTAGTAATGGAATTTAGGTGAAAGAGGAATTAAAAACTTCATAACTGGGTCTTTAGTAATTATATAAGCAACATCTTCATAGAAGCAAAAAGGTAAAATGAATTTTGTGGGAAGCGAAGTCTGTTGTAATGAGAGAAGTTAGTGTGAAATAAGGAGCAAAATGTCTTTTTCATACATGATTGTGCATTAAATCCCTGAATGACTTCATTTTGCCAGGGTCTTTTTGACCCAGCTGTATCCAAATAGCAACAAATATTTTGCCTGGGTCAAAAGTCTGGGTTCTCCCGAGTAGCACGTAGACTCACTCTATCAAACAAATGGTACCTTTGCCCTGGTCTTAACAGCTCTCCTTTCGTTGTTTAATACACCCAGTTTGCTTTGTACATTCTCCTTATTATCCTACTTTAACCACTTTCTTAACCTCTAAGAAAATAATGCCATTTATAACTTGTACCATTAATATTTACATTTAATTCCATAATACATTTTTAAACTAATCTATAACATATATATGTTATATATATATATATATACACATATATATATGTATGTATATATATATGTTAGAAAGTAAACTGAGGCACATTAAAACTTTGGTTTTTTAGCGAACATTTTTGTTGAAATGGGCAGCATTTCATTTTGGTGAAACATTTTGTTGAAATGGGCAGCATTCATTTTGGTGAAACATTTTGTTGAAATGGGCAGCACCAAATGGAAAATGACGAGGGGGCTCTGGGGACTGGAGCTAGGGTGGACGTTTTCACAGAAGTGAACAGATGCAAAGCAAGGACACTATCTGGCTAAAGCTTAGGCATTTGTCTTATTTGGGAAATTCTAAAATCCTTGAGGGAATGAATGAATGAATGAATCAAATGCTTGAGAGTTTTTAACTTGTTCATATGTCTCAACAATTCAGGTCATTCTAATTTTTAATTAGTATTTTTGCCCTCACTACATTGAATAAATTTTGAGGAATTTTTTATTCACAGTACATATTTTTACCAAACAATATGCATGCATAGAGATAATAAGAAATGATTAACAATCCCATATATATATGAAGTGTAATAGATTCTGTACTTGTAATTCATGCATTCACAATGCACTTATATATGTACACTTATATTTGTACTTTTACATATTATAGAGTGTTGATCCTATTTAAAATTAGGGATCTATGATATCCTTTTGCAGACGTATTGATGCACCTGATTACAACCTTAGACCTTCCTGGGGTGGTAACAAAATAACAATATAGGCTTCGGATTACTTTCCTAAGGGTGAAACATTTACGCTTCTGAGGTCAATCTGGCTGCAAGGTATTTGGATAAGGATTGTAAACCTGTGTCCATCTTTTACTGCAAGGATAGTACTGCTGATCTCATTTGTATGTCTTTGTCTTTCTTTCTCTTTCTTTCTTTCTTTCTTTCTTTCTTTCTTTCTTTCTTTCTTTCTTTCTTTCTTTCTTTTGATTTATTGGAGAGAGAGAGCATGCACAAGCCAGAGGGAGGGACAGAGGGAGAGGGAGAAGCGGTCTCCTGCTTAGCAAGGAACTTGACATGGGGCTTGATGCAGGATCCCGGGATCATGACCTGAGCTGAAGGCAGATGCTTTACCTATTGAGCCACCCAGCTGCCCCCTTTGTGTTGCTTTTAAAAGAGGTCTGCCGCTCTTCCTTTCCTGTCTTCTTTCTTCCCTCTATCTCTCCATTCCTCCCCTCCTCTCCATCTCTAAGGATTCTGTTGTGCAAAGTAAGAAGTAATACATGATCTCACAGTGGATTGCAGAGCAAACTCAGTTATAAAAATTTAACATCTATATATTGTTTATAAGATCAGGGAAAGAACATAAGGAATGTAGTGGTCAAAAACACTTGAACTTACAAATAACTATGCAATTATAGGAATGTGTATTTAATTATACAAATTGCTACCTGATATTTACTTGATAGTTGTTAATAAGTAATGGGTAATGAAAGGTTGGGAAACTATTCCTTAAAACATAGCTAAGGACATTTTTTTTTTCTTTTATAGGAAAAGTTCCAAAGAAATTACTTATTAAAATTTAGATCCTGTTAAAGTGGAAATATACATGGTTTCTAAATGGAATTCATTCAGTCATTCTACACATATGAAGGGAACACCTACTACCTGTGAGAAGTTCAAATACTTGGAATATATTAGTAATCAGACAAAGATTTCTGCCTTCATTCTAGAGGATTGGGAAATTAGCAATTGGCCAAGTAAGTAAATTATGTCATATGTTAGTGGGTGATGAAAATCAAAGTCAGTGTTTGAAGGTAAGGGATGGGATTTACTTCAGGTTTCAATAAAGTTCATACCAATATCATTCAGAGATAGCGCCAATGAATTGTTTCCAACATACACTAATAACCATCAATGAGAAAAGAAGAAAATGAGGTACACATTTTTTCTCTCAATTTCATTCAATATTCATGAATAAGGAAAAAAACTGATTTTAAATTTAAATATCTCTTCACCTGGCTGGGTACTACAGGCCATTACTTCAAGAGTGAATTCCATCCTAAAGAAGATTCAAGTTAGGAAAAGCCTTAAAGATACCATTATTTCTAGGTGAGGCTAGCAAATGCCAGGCTGGCAATCAGGGAAGGTTTAAACTCTCTTTTCACTAATATTTTCATATTAGCTAGTCACACAAGGCCAAATAATCCACCCCCCCATGAGGTGTAGAAATTTAGAAGTGATAAGGGTAATATTATCACAGCTGGAAGAGATCTTTAAAAGGACCCATCCCAGACCCAGAAATTAAATTACTTGTCAGCTCTCACTTCTTAGGCTCACACTCTCTGATTAGTACTTGCCAGAAAGAAATGAGTGTGGAGAAAAGAAACGCACCCTTCTCTGCCTTCTCATGTCTCCTCTGTCCATTCAGTTCCTTGATTTGAGTTGATCTTACTTCTTTCTCCCTCTTCACCTGACCAATCATCCTCATCCTTTACCTCCTAAATATTCCCTCTTCTAATACTTTTTCAAATTTAGCATTGGATATTTGCCATCTCATCTCTTTAGTTAATCCTCAAATATTAAGGAGTAAAAGAATGAGAGAAAAGAGGAAACTAGATATAATTTAATTTTAATGTTCTAGTACTGGGCAAGGCCATGGGTTTCAGATGGTCAGCATATTAATTTTAGGAACAAAAAGAAGGAACTAGGGAGTGTGAGAGGGAAGAGGAGAGAGACAGAAGGAAAGAAGGAAGGAAGGAAGGAAGGAAGGAAGGAAGGAAGGAAGGAAGGAAAAAGGTTTTGTGTGGATTAATAATGACAGTTTGTCATAAAACAAGAATTGTTTTTGTCATTAATAATATGCATTCAAGGTTATTTATAAGGAGGAAGAAGTATAATGAAGAGGAAGAGGAAGAACCCAGTCTCCTGAAATACAAGAGTAATTTTATTTTAAGAAAAAGGCAGCAACAGGGGTACCTGGTTAGCTCAGTGGGTTAAAGCCTCTGCCTTCAGCTCAGTCATGATCCCAGGGTCCTGTGATAGAGCCCCTCATCGGGCTCTCTGCTGGGGAGGGCCCTTCCTCCTCTCTCTCTCTGCCTGCCTCTCTGCCTACTTGTGATCTCTGTCTGTCAAATAAATAAATAAAATCTTTTAAAAAAGAGAAAAAGGCAGCAACAACATTGTTAATGATACTGAGTGATCAATAACAATTTTAAAGTTCAGTAGGAAATATATCAAGGTTAGAACTAAAGATGTCTGGATGATCTAACTTGAAAGTTTTTACTGTTTTCTCACATTGGTATGCAAATTTAGTGGGCGATTACAGGAAGCAGCTATGGAGTTTCACAAAACAGTGGAATACATTTGAAAGGCTTTCAAAATCTCTTTGCCAACTGAATCAAAGAGCTTTAATCATTTTTCTTAACTGCAATACAGAACAAATCATTCTGTCAAATGAAATGACTCTCCTAACATTTCTGCTTAATTATGGCATAAGCCCCGTAGACTAGACTAACTAAAGTCTTATTTTTAGTGTTTTTTTAAAATAAAAATGTTAGTATTTGCATTAACCATCAGTGAATTTAATATATTATTAAATTTATTCCAGATTATCCAAATATTTTGTGTCTTGGCAATCATTTTCAGAATCTCCATCAAGCAATCATAATCATCAGACAAGTTGAAACAATATCTCCCTATTTATTTTGTACCATTTATGATCAGCATTTTAATGCCAAACCTTATAGATTGCAGATTATATATCTCATTTTTAATTGTCCAATTTTACAATACAAATACTGTACTATCCCTTAGGCTTTGCAGTTTATACTAAGTTTCTTATATAAAGCTTTTTTACCATCTCCAAAATTCTGATTTTCTTTTATCATGACAATGAAAGAACTAATCCACATTAAGTTCATCAGTTATCCCTTGACCTCAAGAAAGTTAAAGTGGTTAGACTTAACAGTTAGACTAAAGGCAAATTTGTACTTATAATTTTATGGAGAAACTACTATAGTTTTTAAAACTTTATATATTCTGCTTAAATACATTTTCACTATTTTACCATTTTAATTTCAAAAGGAAATGTGTTAAGAAGTCTATAAAAGCATTATGAATCCAAGAGTTTTGCTAATTAAAAAGTTTGTATGATGGTGAAACTTATGGTGGCCTGATCATTTGAATCAAGATGAGTAAAGACAAATTATTTTGTCTTGAACCTACCGAAACAAAACAAAACAAAACAAAACAACAACAAAAAAAGGAAGCATACTATTTGATAGGCTTCTTTGTGTTCTAGAGACATTATGTTTCACATTTAAATGTGTGCCCTGGGGCGCCTGGGTGGTTTAGTGGGTTAAGCCTCTGCCTTCTACTCAGGTCATGATCTCAGATTTCTGGGATTGAGCCCCGCATCTAGCCCTGCATCGGGCTCTCTGCTCAGCAGGGAGCCTGCTTCCCCCTCTCTCTCTCTGCCTGCTTCTCTGCCTACATGTGATCTCTGTCTGTCAAATAAATAAATAAATAAAATCTTAAAAAAAATAAAAAAAAATGTGTGCCCTGACTTAACGTGGTGGGTGATATGAAAGGCTGCCAGCTTTCAATGGAACGAGACCTGGGTGTACTCCACGTCAGGTCTACACAGCAGCTTGGGCCATATGATAGACCCATGTTATCAATGTTATCACTGATGAGAAAAGATGCATGTAGTAAGACCTAATGGAACAAATCACATCACTGACTGTGAGACTTTTTGATTTAGAACATGCCATCCATGATAGAGAATTGTACACCTTTTGAAGAAAACAGTTCCTGGCATCCTACTGGGCTTGGAAAGAATCAGAGATTTGGGGCTCTGTGACATACCCCAAATTTTAAAATACATTACTGAGTTTCATTAAAGGACAAATTGCAAACCATATCAAGGATATTTAAAGGCATTTTCCATAGAAGAAAAAGAGAAACAATCTCTTTTACATTTCTTTAACCTTCACTTTATAGGTAATCCTGATGCAGTCAGTGGTTTCTGAGCCCTTATATCTAAGCTCCTCATATTTCCATGAAGCCCTACAGTGAATGTCACAATTCAATATTTAACATGCATTGATGGCCATGGATGTATAATTGATACCATTGAAATAGTGACCCTTCTGTTCCTCCAGAGCTCTTTCTTGTTATAAAACATATAAAAGGATATTACAGTTTATTAGCAATCATTTTCCACTTTAAAAGTTTAACACTGTCTAGAGGAAATTTCATGTGAAACTAGTAACAGTGAAATCCTTCCACAAGGATAACTAAATTTTCTTTCATTATAATTGCCCTTTTTTTTCCATACATAAAAATCCTGATCAGCAAACTATACCAGGAGAAAACTTTAGAATACATTAAATAGCATCTGCTATTTAAGTATTTAAACTATCAAATTTGATAGGAAGTAATTAAACAATTTTCTTTTCCCAGTGACATTCTGACTCTCTGTAAAAGTAAAACTTTCAGGTTCTTACTTGTGATGACTTCATTTTGTTCCCACAAAAACAACTCTTAAGCCTAATGCAAGGCCAGAAGCAAGATTTGTTTGGTAAGTCAGGAGCCCACCTGGATAAGTGTTACAAAGAGAATAAGAAAAATCCAGTTTAGGGCAAATAATTGAATTTGAAGAGTCTTGTGTCAACCAAGCAGGCTCCTGGACACAGCCAGGTGCCCTGATGGGTAAAAAGATCTGGCCAGTAATTAGAAGTCAAGGCATTCCCATTTTCTAAAAATACAGTCTGTGATATGGATGCAGGATGTCTATACCCTAAGCCCCCAGAATCAGGTCTGGCCCATGGAACACTCGGCCTATGAGTCTTAATATACTAACAATTTTTAGAAAAACAAGTTCTTTCCTCTCATCCTCAGAGATGGTTCTAGTAATTTCACTTTCCTGAGCTACTGCTAGGCACCAATATAAAAAATAATATAAAGTCAAGTTTCACTAATTTTACAAATAATGATACTTGTGAGTTAACACACAAAGAAACGGTTGGTTCTCGGTTTTGTACTCATTCACATATTCTGTTTTCCTTTATGTTTGATGTCCCATGGTCATTAATATGGATCAAATTGATATTCTCAGAAATTGTTTTCACCAATTATTATTTCATTAAAAATGTTTATCCCTTTGGATTCCTTGGGTGGGTGCCGGAGTGGTCTAGCAACTAGCTCCACAAAACAACTTCTCTTAATCCCTCATATGCATTGAATAATCTAATCTCCCATGTAGATAATCTAGAAGCTGCGAAAGAGATGCATTTAACTTTAGGAGCTATAATATATGGTTTCTTGATGTCATCATGACAGTCATTGCTACAGCCCAAGAATTAGTGTATTCCCTTCATATAGAGCAAGAACGTTTCTTTGTGTGCTAACTAAAAAAACATCATTATTTGTAAAGTTAATGAAACTTTATATTCTTTCTAATCTTGGTGCCTAGCAATAGCTCAAGGAAGTGAAATTACTACAGTGATTTTCTCTAGTGAACTTAAACCTAAGGAAGGAATTAATAATAATTCAAAAAAAAAAGGCAAAGCCAGAAGTAATGGCTATAATCTTAAAACAGTAAAGAGAAAATGTATGACTAAAGGTATAATTTTTTTCCATGTAGGGCAGATGAGGGTGTGGCATAGAGGAGAATATTTCCCCATTGGTCTTGGGGGAAACTCTACGTGGTGCTCCTGCACATTTTCCAAATATCTTGGGTTAGTATTTCACTTCTCTGTACCAATTACCTCTGAAACTTCTCGAAACAAGTTTAAGATGTGGAATAAGTGCAAATTCCAATTCTTGTTGGATCTGTGGTCATTTTAGTTGAGAAATAGTTGTCCAAGGAAAAACTTCTCATTATTTAACTTCTGTGTTGGAGATAAGAGTCATTGATAAAGGCTTTCCAGCAGGTTTCGATTAATCTCTCTCTGGTGTCTTCTAAAGGATATTAGTTCACCTAATCTTAGGTAATGTGAGGGGCTGGTTAGGTGATTTTTGAGGAAAGGCAACGTATACCTGTTAATGGTGGAACCAATTATATTTAATTAGCCCTCTACAATTATTAACAAGATGAATATTTAAGTTGTTGGAATCCAATATGAGTGGCAATATTTCTATATATCTTTTGACTGACTTATGAAGATACAATCTATGAATGCCTGAAAGGCAAGACAACAGGGTCATATGAGCTAAAGGTAGTACTTTAAGCCATAGAAATTCAATGATATCTGATCAGTTAGGTAATTTTAGTTTAAATGTTTATTTTTTCCACTTTTCCCAAGTTTTGGGAGTGATAGGACAATAAATCTTTTCATAGTTCATAAACAACTGTCACAGTAAAATATGTTCCTATATCACTGGGTAGATAAATTTGAATGTCCCAGCTCGGAAATGCAAAATCTTTTTTTGCCAGGGAGAGAGGGGGTTAGACCTTGTGAGCATTGTAGCCCTACAGAAAAATGGACCAACCAATCCAGATAATAAAGTGTTATTAGGATATTGCCATAACCATAAAGAAAAGAAATTATATAAAATCTATTTGAGGAGGCTGAAAGGGTCTTTTAGGACATGGCCCCAGTACAGTCTCACCCTTACTTTTTCCTGAACTATGTCAGTCACAGTAAAGTCACGAACTCCCATGCTCTGCTCTCTTAGAAAAGTAATATTTCGCAGTGTTTAGAGTTTACAATTAGTCTACTGTGTTGCTTCAAGGAGGGTTTCAGCAAATGTCAGTTTGAGGTTTAACCTGGGACAATCAGATGGCTATTCTGTCATTGCCTGTTCTTATCTTAATGAATTTTGCAACACAATCATTTCAAATTTAGGGGTCACATTTCACAAATTTATGATGGAATTTGTGATCCCTTCCATGCATTAGTGTTTATATTCATAAAAGTTTCTTGCATAAAGACTTAGCCAAAGTACCCTATTTAGCATGATAATCTGCTAAAAATATTGTGTCTAGACTCCATTTTCTCTTTTTCACTATTGATTTTTATCTTAATGACAAAAAGCATCATCACATACTTATTACTCCAAATGTTTACTTTCAGTGTATATAGTTATCCTTTTATTTACAGAAAATGGAATACTGTAGAAAGGGCCAACTTTTGACCACTCAAACCTATTTTGTTCCTGGTTAGGAATGGAACGCTACATGAGACTAACTATGTATAGCCAGGCTGGTATCAACTCATTTTATTTTTAAGGTAATTGCCAGGGAAGAGGGGTGACTGGGTGGCTCAGTGGGTTAAGCCTCTGCGTTTGGCCTGGGTCATGATCTTGGGGTCCTGGGATCGAGCCCCACATTAGGCTCTCTGATTGGCAGGGAGCCTGCTTCCCCGCCCCCCCCCCCCCCCGCCTACTTGTGATCTCTCTCTCTCTGTCAAATAAATAAATAAAATCTTAAGAATAAAAAATATATTTTTCATGAAGAAAAACTGTAAGACTCATTTTGGTGTGCCAATGAACATGTCTTTTCCTAGTACAGGTAGCTCTCTGCAAAATCACAACCATGAGATTCTTATTCATTGTGTAAGATTTACAGAGTTGCTTGATTTAAGAGTGTCACATGAGAGAATGGCAATAGGAGAAAAATGTAATAATCATATACTTAATTAATTAGAAAAAGAAGTTGTGCATGTTTCAACAACCAGAGAAATTCATTAAATACAGAAGCTCTGGATTTAAAGATGATTCTAGTACAAGACATGAAAATGCTTTGACTAATTTAGTGGAGGACTGTAATTGCTCTGAGGCAGGAGGTGGAAGTTTTGGCTATTGGATCAGGGATCAGTTTTCATAGAAAATGGCTCTTTGATGTGGGCCCGGAGTAATACCCTAAGAGCATAATCTAAACCTCCTTATAGTCATACAAAAATAAAGATTTACATTGATCTAAGAAGAATCAATCTGGATTCTTTTTTGTTGTTGTTGTTCCAATTATTCTATCTATGCCCCATTAGCTTTTTCCCCCCATAAGGATTCTGGGATTTGGGGTAATTTTTTGTTCATTATTTTTTGTCTCATACATAATGTAGACATTCTAATTCCTAGATCAGCTATAATTTGATTATGTGCAGATAAATTAAAGGAAGTTCTAATATATTTTATCTGGCAGTTCTATTTGCAGAGTAAATCCTGCTTATTAAATTTTTACAAGTTATATCAAAAAGAAGAAAGACATATTCTTTTATTAATAGTCCTCAAATTGAATGTCCATGTTAAAAATTGAAAAGATTTTAGGGCTGTTAGAAAGTTCCATTACTTGAGTGATTCTAGTAAACTAGAGAAAGTAAAGTTAGTCTCTACAGGTTCATTCTCCCCATACTTTCTTTTTTTTTTCTTAATTTTTTTTTT
>PISX010012437.1:0-47550 GCA_004024625.1 Mellivora capensis | reverse complement strand
ACTTTTTAATAAGGATCTCCAAAATTTTGGTTATTTTCCAAATTGTAAATTGCATTTCGATTTCTATTTTTCTGACTAAATTTCTTTTTTCACACTTGAGTTCATTTTTTAAAGGAGCACCACATTTTTCCTTTATTTAAGCTTCTCAATCTACCTGAGCTTTGAGTCTACCAAAAGTCATTTTTAATCTTTATTGAGTTTATTTTTGAATCATTGGTTGGTCTTTGCAAAACAAGCAAACAAAAAACACTTCTTAATTGCATCATATAGTGACTTACTGGCCTTTAAAGGCAACAAATAATTTTACCAATTATATTCTGTAAATCTTACTTTTACCTTGCTTTTTAACATTTTTTTTCTTGAGTTTCATTAAATAGACTAGTTGCTACCTATCTGTAATGCAAAATGATACATATCCAATAAATCCTGAATTCTGCAGCAAAATTCTGTATTTCTTCTTGCAGTTTAGGAAAATTTTAATTATAGTCCTCAAGTTGGTTTGAGAGCCAAATACTAAAGCTATTGGAGGAGAAAAATAGAAAAGTCATTGGTTAAAAACTTTACAGAGTTCCCTGCAATACCAATATTTGACCAGTTACCTCTGGTCTCCTTTTACATGAAAGAATAAATGTGATTTCTGAAGTCAATATAATTGGGCCATCCACTAAAAATTGATTCTGAATTCCAACCAATACAAAATTTTAAAGTAAATACAAGTAAATGTTAAGTAAATACAAGCAAGAATGGCAGGTTAATAAAAGGCAGGTTAATAGGTTTAAAACAAAATAAGACAGCAACAACAACGAGACAGAAATACTTTGGACAGCATACATGAAAAAGAAGAGAGAAATTGTTCAGGTTGCTTCATATCCAGTGGTAGAGTTGCATGCGGGGGTGAGGAAAAACCTACCCTAACAAAATACACAGAAAGATTCCACATTTGGATATAGTTCAGCGATGCTCCTCTTTCTGTGGGTGAGATCATTGTTCCAAAATATAAACAGAAGTGAAGACATGAATCTCTGCTTTCCCTAATGAAATAAGGACCTCTTTTCTAAAGGAAGTGTCTCTCTCCTTCCTTTCTTTCTTTCTTCCTTTCTTTCTTTCTTTATTTCTTTCTTTCTTCCTTTCTTCCTTTCTTCCTTTCTCTTTCTTTCTTTCTTTCTTTCAAGATTAAGAATGTGATACATCTGAATATTTTTGAAAATCCTTATTCAGTGTTCTCGGATAGTTGAAAAATCAGAAGAACTTACCATACACTTCTGTGAAGTATAGCATGGAACAGCCACAAATGAAAACCAAAATTTTCTCTTTTTTCTTCCTGCTCCTTTTCCCTCATTTTTATTACTAATGTTTATCTTAGTTATGTGATTTCCTTTTAGGTTGATAACTGTTTCTTAATTGTAGATTACAGATTTGGACAAATTGATATTCATGAATTCTTCTAGTTCTGACCTTTTATAATGTTATGCTCCACATCTACAACTGTGAGAAAATAGGATAATATTTTCATAAGTAATAATTAGAAAAAAGGACCTCTTTAAAATTTATAGGAAATAATGGATACTGTAACCCCACCTCTTATTCATTACTAAATTATAATGAGTGAGGGTAAGGTACTTTTTCAGATGGGGCAGTTCTTTATAGAGATTTTGCCAGAAATCTAATCTAAATAGATTTGTTTTAAATAAGACTACTTGGCATACTTTTTAAATACTACATACATGCTATATATTTTTATATATATACATATACCTTATGTAAAGTATTTTAAATGCTACATATGTTATATAGTGATATGTTGTGCATATGAATATATGCACTATATATTATATATAATTTAGTATATATATTTAGTATATATTTATTAATCATTTATTCATTCATTAACAAATCTAATTAAATCTAAATTAAACTCTTTCTGTACACTAGACACTATTCTATGCATATTAGTCACTTCTGCCCTTCTCTTTGCCCAGACATACACATCTATGTGACCTCTTCTCCAGCTTTGAGACAATTCCTGCCCTCCTGTTCAGGTGAAGAATACATCTTCTATTTTATGAACAAAGAATGTCAGTCCGTTAAGAATAATCCGATGTGGTCTCACCCACACCTTTCGAAGAGTATTAGTGTTCTGCTCAGTTTCTTTTATTTTAATCACCACAATCACATCATTACTGTACATCTTTTTCATTAAGTCAATCTTATGCCATGAAAGAAGAGCCAAGTTTTGACACATTCCTGGTACAAAATTAGTATGTTTAAGGAAATTAATTTTACCAAAAACTAAAATCTTTTTCCTATTCTAATTTGTTCTTGAAAGTGTTCTTTCTTAGTCCTATTTCCTAACCAAAATGCCCAGATAAAAAAGGAATGAGTGTCTGGTGTGTGTGCATGTGTGTGTGTGTCTATGTACATTTGTATGAAAGTTGTGTTTTTGTTTTGTTTACATTTTCTTTTCTTTTTTTTAAAGATTTATTTATTTATTTATTTATTTAACAGACAGAGACCACAAACAGGCAAAGAGGCAGGCAGAGAGAGAGGAGGAAGCAGGCTCCCTGCCGAGTAGAGAGCCTGATGCGGGGCTCGATCCCAGTACCCCAAGACCATGACCTGAGCTGAAGGCAGAGGCCTCAACATTTTCTATACACAGACTTTTCCAGTCTCCTTAGATGTGCACACTTTTTCAGGGAGTTTCTCTAATTTCTGACTTTTGAGATCTTGGAAAAGAAGGGAAAAAATGAGTATATTTTAAAGGTGGTTTATTTCTTTACTAAGGACCTTTTTGATGCCTGAGTTCTATGATCATATTTCTTGCTAACTAATAATTATAAAGTTTCATAATTTGTTTGTTTCAAAGTTCTAGGATTTAAGTAGTATTTTTGTCAAATTAAGAAGAATTACTGGATTGCCTACCCATTAACAGTGAGTCTTCAGTAATAAAATTCCTTCTAGATGATCCTTCCATCATTTGCATAGATTTCTACATAACTTCCTACTTTTTTTTTTTTAAATTAAGTAAGCTCCATGCCCAGCATAGAGGCCAACACTGGGACTTGAACTCACAACTCTGAGATAAAGATCTGAGCAGAGATGAAGAGTTGGGACGCTTAACCAACTGAGTCACCCAGGCACCCCATAACATTTTTTTAAATAGTAGGCTACCAAACTACTAAGACTTACCAAAGTGACATACATAAAACTTTAATGAATTCTACATTTATGCTGCTATCGGGATGCCTGGGTGGCTCAGTTGGTTAAGTGGCTGCCTTTGGCTCAGGTCATGATCCCAGTATCCTGGGATCGAGTCCCACATCGGGCTCCTTGCTTGGCAGGGAGCCTGCTTCTCCCTCTGCCTCTGCCTGCCACTCTGTCTGCCTGTGCTCGCTCTCTCTCTCTCTCCCTCTCTCTGAAAAATAAATAAATTTTTTAAAAAAAGGCCACTATGCCGCTATACTCTTTTTTTATTTCCCAAAGTTGACTTTAAGATATTAATTTCTTAGGGGAAACCATTAAGCTTTGGACTGAAGTTGTGGTTTTCTGCACTATTATAGTTGGGTCTTCATAAATACTCAGGCTTTACTAGTCTCCAGGAATTAATGAAGTCCAATTAAAATTAATGAGCAGATTGCATTGGATAACTGCAATTTTCAAGTTTCTCTGTATTAGGACTTCCGGCAGTCCACTAAAGCTTTAGAACCAAAGTATGTGTTTTCCTCCTGTCACCAGTCTCCTTTTAATTTCCCAGCCCAGGCTATTCCTAGATCCCACAGTTCTGAGCAAAAAATATAAAATACAGGTTCAGATCCTTGCTAGCCATTATGCCTACCAAGACTTTCAATACTGAGACTGACCAGAACTATGGTAAATTGAGCAGGAGAATAACCGTCCTTCTTTTGTGTCTCCCTATTGAAAGGGTGCATGATGTCACTCAATTTAGAAGGCAGTTCTTTTAGATTTGCCTTCACTTATTCTTCCCAAGACACATACACACCTCTGAGGTGACAGTGCTGGACAGCGTTCAAATAGCAATAGCTAGGTTGTCAAAATATCATCCTGTTCTGTGTTCCACAAGTTTTATTGCTGAATCTTGCTTCATTTTGGCCAATATCTTGCTTTGTAATAAATCTTTTTTGAAATCTGGCTTCTGTCACTCTGCTCCTCCATTTTCCCAAGTTTCCCAATTATAGCTCTGGCCCTCCATTGCTGATTTTGTTCATATACCTATTCCTTTGGAAAGTGTGTATGTGTGTTTATTTATTACATTTTTTGTAGGACCATAAGGATTAAAGTCAATTTTTTTCATAAATGGTCTCTTTCATGTATGCTTGTATGTATTTATCTACCATTTCAAAAGTGTGGGTGTGAGAGAAAGACAGCAAGATTATTTTGGGTGCTAGTTTGTATGTGTGTGTGTTCTGTTATTCTATTCTGGGAAAACACAGGTTTCTCTAAATGAAATCAACAATGATTAAATATAATAGTTTCACAAATTAGCTGGCTTGGAATCTTTTTACTAAAACACCTATTGTTTTTGGTTATTTATGTTCAGATTGCATTTCAAGAGAAATGTAGAAGTCTACATAACATGGTTATAGTGTTCTAGGTCCCAGTTTCTAATTATAGTCCCCCCAAGTTACAAGTATATTCCTTGTGTTGGAAACAACTCATTATTATTCTTATGAAAATTTGTCAAAAATCTTAATTTTTTAAAGTAAACTCTATCCACAAGGGGCTCAAACTCACGACTGTGATCAAAATGTAAATGCTCTACCAACTGAGCCAGTCAGGCACCACAAGTTTTATTTCTTTATTTATTTTTGAGAGAGAGAGAGGGAGAGAGTGATCAAGTGCAAGCTTACACACCCAGTGGGGAGGGGAAGAGGGAGCAGGAGAGAGAATCTTAAGCACATTCCAAGCCCAGTGCCAAGCCCCATGCATGGGCTCAATCTCACCCTCCTGAGATCTTGATCTGAGCCCAAATCAAGAGATGGTTGCTTCACTGAATGAACCACCCAGGTGCCCATCACAAGTTTTAATTTTTAGAAAATCTCCTCTAAAGGCAGGTTCTCAAAAAGTGTTAGGAATAGTGTGTGTGTTCTAGTTTAAAGCTACAGAAACCAAAATAAATGAAGTGATATAAAGCATTTTTATTACTATTTCTTCTTCTTCTTCCTCTTCTTCTTCTTCAATAGAAACAGTATTTCCATTAAAAACATTTATTTCTCCCACCAAACCTTCACTAGATTTTGAGTCTCCATGCTAAGATTCCCCAATAACCAATTTTAGTGCAAAAATAATAAAAGTTTTTGGTCATTTGATTCCTCATGGTGAATCACATGGATAGAGGCCCCAGTTAATGCCTAAAATTTTCACTCTGAAACACTTAAGAATCCTCATGCAAAAGAACAAAAAACAAAAACAGAAACAAAAACAAAAAGCTTCGCCATATCAATTTGGAAGACCTGTGATCTGGTGATGAGAGGTTATTCACAGCTTTGAGAGCACATCAAGTTTAGCTCCTGACCAATTCATAGTCAGGTGAAGTGTCCTTGAATCCAATCCTGCTTCCAGCAGATTCCAGCAGACACACTTTGAAAGCAAAAAACAAAACAAAACAAAACAAAACAAAACCACTTTCCCCATAGACCTTTTCTTTTTAAGATTTTATTTATGTATTTGAGAGAGAGAGCACAAGCAGGGGGATGGACAGAGGGAAAAGCAGGCTTCTCACTGAGCAGGGAGCCAGATGTGGGGCTCAATCCCAGGACCCCGGAATCATGACCCCAGACAAAGGTAGACGCCCAACCGACTGAGCCACCCAGGCACCCCCTCCCCATACACCATTTATTTCAATTCCTTTTAATAGTGAAATTTCCCTTTATCTATCCCTGAAAAACATACAAACAATATTTAGATTAAAAATGTCATATTCCTTGAACAATTAAAAAAATTATGAGGGGTGGGGAAATAACATAAATATATGACTTCTTTGTTATCCTGTGCTCAAAAAATTGTATGACCTGGTAGTAATTATTGTCTAGAATCTCTAAACTTAGACATTCATGTAAAAAAAATGAAATAAAGCATATTATTTTTCCAGCTTCATTGAGATATAACATACAACACTGTGTAAATTTAAGGTCTACAATATGTTGATCTGATACACTTACATATTGTGATATGATATGATTACCACTTTAGCATCAGCTAACATTTTCCTCATATTACATTAACTACCATTTCTTTTTTGTGGTAAAAATATTCAGGATTTTCACTCTTAGAAACTCTCAAGTACATAGTACACTGTTGTTATCTATAATCACAATGCTATGCATTAGGTTACCCCAGAAGTTTTTCACCATCTAACTCGAAGTCTGCACTCTTTGACCAACACCTCCCCATTTTCACCTCCCAGTAGCCCCTGGCAGCCAGTTTGTTTTGAATTAGACTTTTTTTTTTAAGTTTTCTTCTGAAAGTGGTATTATGCAGTATTTGTCTTTTTCTGACTTAATTCACTTAGCATAATGCCCTAAGCTCCGTCTATGTTGTTTCAAATAGTAAAGTTTTGCTCCTTTTCATGTCTTAATACCATTCCATTGTGTGTGTGTGTGTGTGTGTGTGTTAAAACAGCACAAAAATTCAGGCCTAATATTTGGAAATAACATTTAATATATTATTAGTTGTCACTGTTTGAAATGATTAAAATGTTCTTTTAGATCTCTCCATCACCCCAGAGCTGTTTTTCTATTTGATATATGGGATTTCATTGAAGAGAGCCAGGGGAGGGGCAGTATTCTCCGATTAAAAAATTGTTCAGTTTTGTGACTACCTTTTTAATTTAATAAGACATAATCTCAGAAAAAAACTTAAACAACTCCAACAGAGTAAAAGAGACTTCCAAATTAGTGGAAATATTTCAAAACCTCCTGAGCTGTGAATTTGAAAGCAGTAGATAGCCATTTGCCTAATAAACTTTATGTACGTTGATTTATTGTTTAAAAAAATCAAATATACATCAGATAATGTTTGATGTTCAAAATTAGTCAACCAGAAGTTTGGGAAAGACAAAGCCAGTGATAGATGATTTACTCATACATTTTTCTCCACTGAGTCAAATATAGGAGCTCCCGATCCAAGGATAAGGAACTCTATGGGGACAGAAGTTTCTCACACAGTTATATTATTTTGACTTTTCTGGAAATTTTATCACAAATTGACTTAAACTTGGTTAAAAGCCCTTGGACAATATGACTGTTCCTGTAATATAGCTCAAATCTTATTTCCCTTTGCTCTTCCTAATATTGACCAAATCCTGCACTGGAATACGCACAAGGAACACAAAATATATTTATTTCAGTATGGAGGGTTCTGAATCGTTTTGAGTTGTTCGTGTTCTTTTTTGAAGGGCAAATTGAAAAGTGAAATGTCTTCCCGAGCTCTCCCCAGTCAGAAAAGTACATGTTTACTCCATGTTTCTGTGCTGAGATTGAGCATGTCATGTGCAAGTCAGCTATGTCTTCTCTGACCACTTTTACATGTTAGCATAGGCATGTTTGAAAACGAGCCTGCCTTCATTTTTCTCTACCAGGCCTCAGAGCATGCCGTTTTATGAAGATCATTCTTTGAATTATGGTGCCCAATTTTTATAGACTCCAACCGCAACTGACACTTAAAAATAACTCCCCACCAGCTCAAATCCATTGATCTTTGGCCAGAATGAAGGTGCCATTCAGACAAGAGCCTTTGATAAAGAAATGAAGTAATGCAGGGGATGAATATGTTTAATCATAGAAAAAATAAATCAATATTTAAAATTGGACCAATACACAAATGGCAATTTTCACTTCTAAACAAGTGACACAATTTGCTCTTATGCTACGGGGAATATGCTGAAAACTCTTGGATTTGGCTGCACACTGGTTGATTACTACTAACAAGGTCTTATAGTATAGAAATGTCTGGGGTTCATTGCCTTGTTATTTCTGCTAAGATATTTAAAAATATATAAAGAAGGAAAAAAATAAGTGAGGTCCCTGACCTTCATCAAACCATTCAATATTTTTTATTTAATAAAATTTTCTAGGAATGTCCTATTTTATACTTTACTAGTATTGCATTATGGCACCCCTGTAGGGAATTTCAAGGCACATATTCTCTTCTATGGTTTTGTCCCTTTTATTCACTAACTTTAAAAGACTGATTTCATATTATGAAACTCATCCAAGACTTAAAAACCCTTAAAGAAGACTCTCTATGTATGCATGATATGCTTCTTTGAAGCTGAATTTTGCCTTTGAAGACTTTTGCATCTTTGAACAGAGCCTTTGCTAATATATTTGTAATCAAAAAAGATTGAAAGTGTTGGTTGTCTTTTATCACTGGAGACTTGGCATTAAAATTACTTTATTGAGACTACATACAATTTATGGTTTAAATTTTTCATTAGTAGCCTGGATTCCTTTTTTCAAAAGTATCCCCCCACACGCCATGCAGAATGCAAGTTTAAATAATTTTTTTCCCCTGCCAAGTATTAATCCATCATTCATTTTTAAATTAACTTGTTAAAAGATATTAACTAGGGCTCACTTAGTGTCAGGATTTTAGCTGAAAACAAAGAAGACATATATAAGTAGTAGTTGCAGATAACAAAGCCAAAGAAAGAGAAAATTGCAACATAGTGCTTGAGGTTTTCTTGACTAGGGTATGCACAAAATGCTACATGAATAGAGAAGAGGGGCAATCATTCTCTGTGGACATCTTAAGTTTCTGCACATCTTGCAAAGACAGCCTCTGTTCGAGATTACCTTTCCAAGGATACTTGTAAAGCAAACATCCTTGTAAGTTAGAAATAGCGTCTCCTTCTGGAGCAAAAGGCAGGCTGCTTGATGTCCAATATTGTAAGATATTGCTTTTCTTTAGGTTAAATTTCAGGCATGCTTACTACTGACTGTACAAGATTTGGGTACTCTAAACTCAGAGATCTTGTCCTAAAACCCAACTCACTATGTGTGCAGGCATTATCTAGCCCTATTTGTTTCATCTTATTGGAAGTGACCTTCTACTGCTGTTAATATTATACTTTCTTTCACTTCTGACTCTGGGATCTCATGTCTTCTGCCAGCATCCATGGACCTGAGGTAAGCTAACATGTTACCCTTCAAGTAGGGCAACATATCTGACCCTTCACAGCTTTTGTCAATGGGGCATAGATTCTTGAAGCCTGATATTCTTTTTTTTTTTAAAGATTTTATTTATTTATTTGACAGACAGAGATCACAAGTAGGCAGAGAGGCAGGTGGAGAGAGAGAGAGGGAAGCAGACTCTCCGCCGAGCAGAGAGCCCGATGTGGGGCTCGATCCCAGGACCCTGGGATCATGACCTGAGCCGAAGGCAGCGGCTTAACCCGCTGAGCCACCCAGGTGCCCCAAAGCCTGATATTCTTGAGTTTGGATGTCAAAAATGCCTGCTGAATCCCATCTACTGTTATTAGTATTGCATATATACTTTTTAAATAGAAATAGAGTCTGAATAAATTTCTTTCTTTTTTGTCACCTGAAATTCATAACTTAAAATATTTACAAAGGGAGTATGGTTAAATGTTAAGGTTTAATCCTTAAGGTTTTAAACACAACTACCTTAAAAATTTTTTTAAGTGTTTTTTGTTTGTTTGTTTGTTTGTTTTAAATCACATTAGGATGCATGTAATAAAATGTTAAGGCATTGAGTCTGGCTCAGTAGCAGAGAGTTATGTTGACTTTTCATTCTCATCTTGGCTAACACCCAAGTTTTTCTTCGATCATACTTTTATTTTTAACATTGCTTTTAATTTTGGTAGAACTATTAATCAGATTATCTTTCTGGAATTTATAGCATCAGCATAATGATTCAAGACCCTAAACTAATTCATTTGCATATTGCCACCTTAAAGGAATTCATTACCTATTGTTCCTTAGAAATTGTTCCTTGTGCAAAATCTAGAATAATTCCTTAGTTCATCTTTCCGTTACCTGCCTGGTCAGCTTTCTCTTTTCAGTTAAGATAATCCTACTATTATTCCTGTAAATATTAGCTGTCCTTCCCTCCTCCACTTGTTTTTTTCTTTAAGTTGACCACATTGATTTTAAATTGTTTTTAACCAAAAATTCATAAGTGATACATTGAGAATTTCTTAAAGTTCTGTTCGTGTTATCTTACTCTGATAAATAATAAAAGCAGAATAAATTAGAGACTGAGCATGAATTTCAATTATGACAGGAAAGATATACTTAAAGCCCCATACAAATTATTTAGAAGCCAGTAACAAATTGTTTTGCTCAAATTGTTATTAAACTTCATCCCCCTAGGGTGGACAACACTGTTGAACCCAATTAGTTTCAAATTTCTAAAAGGAGCAATTTAGGAGTAACTAAGTCAATGAGAATTTATATACCGGTTTCTGTTGTAAAACCACTTGGAAATATAACAGCAAGATTCAGCAGGTGCTTCTGAAAATAGAATTGGGGTCGGGGAGGGGTGTGATACCATACGTGGATGGAACTCAGAGGACATATTGCAACAGTGGCTGCTATGAACACCCTGCTTGTTTGTATGAGACTGATAACCATCTAAGCTATGTATCTTTTCATTTTGAATAAGCATCAAAGCCTCGATCCTGGAGATGCTGCTAGCATTTTCTCAAGTACTTAAAGGATAACACCTAAAACTGGAATGAAGGGGAAAAAATTAAATGTCTGGGAGTTTGGTGAAACTCCCTTGAAAATCCTTTCCTTGTTTTTTTTTTTTTTTCTTTAATATAATAAAATACTTTTTCTTTATAAAATCTTGGGATTAAAAATGTTCAATTCAATCAATATACAGATTGGTTGGGGGAAAAATATAAAACCATCTGCATCTATATTCCTTCCCTGTGATAATATCTCCAGCTAAATCAGAGATAAATGGCACACCTAGGACATGTATCCTGTATCTTCACATGCCCTTTGGAATAGCTCTTAAACCTACTTATATTAGTTACACCTTACCCCTTCCAGTGGCTCTGAGGACTGTGTGGTTGTGTGTGGTTGTATTTGTATAGATGCACAGGTGTTCCAGAAATTGTATTAAATTCCTAAAGTCCAGTATGTTCTAGTATAATGTTATCATCCTAATTCCAGTTATTTTACAATGTTAAGTGTCATAGAAATAACCAAAGTTCCTTGTCAAGTTCATTCTAATGATCAAATATTTAATAATAGATTTTTTTAAAGAGTCCTTTTACCACATACAGGAAGTGATATTTTACTCCGATTTTTTTTTGCAAAAATATCCCTGCAAAGGTGCTTCTTCAAGGAAATTTATGGAAAGGACACTGGCAAACACAGAGTCCTTTAAGATCGTAAAAATAAACTGAATAAGAATCTCCATAACTAATCCTTGCTTCAAACAAATGAAAATTAGTAACATGGGACTGAATGAACTGAAGAGTAGGATATAGCATTTGTGGCTTCATGTTTGAAACATTGCTGATCTTTAACATCTGTTTTTCAAAATTAAGGAAATCTCTTCTCTTAAGCTATATATGCCTCACAACAATTTAGTAATTATACCTGTGTAAACAAGAGGAAACATTTACTTTTTCTCCCTACCTGATATCTGCACAATTCAGAAAATCTTGAGTTTGTTGTTTTTTTTTTTTTTACAAAATAGTTATTTACATAGATTCAATGAGAATCTACTTTCCATATAACAGGACACAATTGGAAACTAGTTAGATTACTAAGGCTTTGACTGGAATGTTATAATTGAGAGATGTGCATGGATTCAGATATAATCAGGCAGTTTTAAAGAACTAAGGTTGCTTTACAGAGTCAATAAAGTCCCTTGGGAAAAATCGACCTGTTACATTGCTTATGAAGTTGCAGCAAATGAGTCTTTAAAAAGAAAGGCTATATGGTCAATCACTGTTCTTGACACATCTACATAAATAATCAGGCCAAGTTTAATGCAAATCAAATTAGTTTTGCTGTGATTATCTTTGGGAAAAATGGGGCTAACTGTAGAGAGAAATATTGTGTTTATACCTTTGTAGATACTAGATTCTAATCCTGTTAATTGGCTTTGAGGTTTTGCAATATACCTGTCTTGAATTCTTCCAGTTTCCTCAAATATTTGGCTACAATCCCCAAACCAATGTTTCCAATTTTCTCCCACTCTTCGGATTTGAAATCCCTAAGAACAAAGACTGCCCTTAAATCTTAAAAAGGACTATACCAGTTTTCCTCTCTACCCAGAGAGCAGCCAAACTTCAGGGACTAGAACCTCAGACACGAAATTTACAGTGAGAAGAGTCTTTGCCTGACATCTGGTCCTATGCAAACACTGGAGACCTTCAAGCGAAACTGACAAGGATGAGAAGTGGTTGACATTCATGCAGACTGCTTCCTCCAAGACCCAATCAAGACTTCATATTATAACTAAACCTGAGACCGTTTGTTATTCTATTTCTTTTCTTTACACGGGCATTTCCCTGAAAGATACCACCATCATCTGTATGTCAAGGCCATTGTTAAGGGCTGGGGGCTGTCTCTGTTAGCAATCCTAAACCTGGGAAAATTGACATCTGTACAAAGAAAGGGACATAACATGGTCAAGGATAACAAGAGCAAAACTTCTTCTGTGGTCTGGAGACCCTTACTGGCCTCCATGGATGTCACCGTTCCAGTCCTCAGTCATAGATGCATATAGGAACTACCAGGAGGCATTCATGATTCAAAATTAGTTTCCTTTGGTTGATCACTGCTCTCCTGCCTAGGAAGAAATGGGAATGAGCCTGATCAGGAAGGAACCGCTCCCCATTGTGGAAATCTCTGGTAAAACAACAGCTGTTCAACAAAAATACTTAGACTCTCTGTCCCAAGTTGTTCTTTAACTTAATTATCTTTTAGCTGAGCAAGAAACTGTCTCTGCTGTAGCTAACACAACCTACTGCACCTGGGGTGGCACTTGTAGGGAAGTTGAAACTCAGTTCCCCAAGACCATGGGACAAGCCACTTGCTTGTAAAAAGTGACTCCTTTGGTGGGGTTTTTCTTTGACTTATTAAATTTTGACTGGTTTGGAGCTCAGGACCATGGCTCCAAGTACACTCCAAACACTGGGAAGTATCCTGCTTATAATAATCATATTAGTCTCCCTGATGTATTGTGTTCTCTCATAAGCTTTAGGTGGAGGTTTGTGGCTGCTAACAACGGAGCAAATCGTCTCCCTAAGACTGAGATGTCATAAAAGGAGCAAAGAGAATGACCAATGTCAAATTTCAAGCCTAAAGCTGTGACCTGTGAAGATCACAGAGATTAAGGAAAAATCATTCCAACCTCTAAGTACCACACAGAAGGTCGAGAAAAATTGTGAGAACTCCAGAGAGGTAACGGCTAATGTCTTACATTTTGATCACATCTCTCAGTTAAGCTGAGAGTCTGATCAAAAGGCAGAAATTGCTGAAGAAAAAAAAAAAAAGACAACAGGCCTAAAATGGAATCATTTGTGCTAAGCCCCACATCAGCAAACCAAGATTAATACCTAAACTAATTGGAGTTTTAACCTCTCCCAGGAATGGAATCTTAAAATAGTAAATCTAGAAATTCCTGGTCAGCACTGGCATGGTAATCCACCCAACAGACTCCTTCCAACCCCCAAAGAAAGATGAGGGAAACTGTTCTTTCCTTTCCCCACCCCATTCTGCAGATAAAAGTCTTTTATTTTGTTCAGCTTTTCAGAGCTCCTTTCTATTTGCCAATGGGTTGCTGCCCAGTTCATGAATCATTGAATAAAGCCAAAATGATCTTTAAGTTTATTCAGTTGACTTCTGTGGTTTAGCAATACCCTCTACTACCTATTTTGAAACCGTTTTTTTTTTATTGCTTTTGTAAAGGAACTGTCTAAAGGCTAAGGTTTGTTGGGGGTAGTCTCATAATAGAAAATGATCATATTCTTGCCAGGCGGGCAGCTCTCTTAATAAATATTAAATCATTTTTAGGTACAAGCCCTGTTGTCTTTTGTTTATGAAACATTCCTGGTGGGATCCTCTTCCATTCCCTTTTTCTGGCTATGTCTTCCTCTTCTCCCAGGCCTCAGATAAACTAGTACTTTGTGAATTAGAGCCCCTCACTGCTATGCTCTATCAGAGTACTGTCCTTATGATTTCTAATTCTTTTTAATAATCATAAATTAATGTTCCCACTTCTACTGCCTACAAAAAAGCACACTTTGAAAAGTAATTTTTAGGAGAACAGGAACCACCTCTATCCTGTTTTTCATTCTCCCCAGACCTCAGGGCGGTGCCTGGAAACCTGTTAGGTGTTCAACACATATTTATTGAATACTTAAATGAATGAAATACTTTCTGAATGTTTTCTTATTTAAACACCAATTACTTTGTAAAGCTATTTAGTAATGTGATTCCATGTTTGTTAATCTAGCAGTTCCTATAATTAACTATTTTCAACACAAGAGTTCCATTTTTATAAATGATGCCATGTTTCTTATTTTCTTGGCATTTCTATTGAGTGTTCTCCATCAGGATTCTTCTACTATCTTGTGGTTATACAATGAATTATAAGTGAAAGTTGTAGGGGGCATTTGGGCTATAATATAATCTCTTTCTAGAGAATTTTCCATCTTTATCTGAATGAATCAACAAGGCATTACATCACATCTGAATCTAAATATGCATTTTTCTTAATTGGATATAATGTGTGAACGTTTATAGAGATTTACTAAGTCATTGCTGTTGACGTTAGTAAAGATTTAATCAAACATATGATTAAGGCAATGCTTGCAAATTCAATGCATAAAAAAAGACAAACTATTATTTTTCTACAAATGTAGGAATAAGTTTGCATAGTAAAAATCAACATGTTTTGGTGAAGAAATTCTTATTATTTTACCATGAACAATAATATAGCTACGGTTTTCCCAAACTTGGGGAAATCTGTTGAAACTCTTCAGAATGGACATTTATGGCAACAATTTTTTATAACCAATTCACAACGCATATAGTACATTTTACATAGCAGGCATCTAAAAATAACAACAACAAAATCACTGAATAAGTGTCAATCAAGACAGCTGACTTCCTTCTTAGGTTGTACATATTGTATTAGGGAGGCGATTGCTGTATCTGCCTATTCAGTATGGAGTTTAAGATGTTATGTTTACACAGAGGTCAAATAAATCTAGTTAAGTTTTTCTTCTTTCTTCTTTTAATCATCACACAGGAAAGACTTGGGACAATAAAAGCAGTGGAGGTGGGTTTTTCAATCCACAGCGTGGTAATTCAGTAACAACAAAATCGAAGTCTGACACTGTTGACTATTAAGATTACTGGGCCGTCAGCTAGATGGGAAGAAACAATATGTAACACGTTTCCCTACCTGACTTACATTTCTAGCTCCTGTAAAATGTCAAATTGAAAGTGATGAGGAGTAACCTTCCTACTTTTCAAAATGTAACAAAAAAGGCTCAGCCTTTTTGTGGCCTGCAAAGACTTGGACATAATTTTTACTGACAGCAAAACAAAGACTTTGGTTGTGTTTTGTTTCCATAAACACAAATTCAAATAAACCTATTGCATTTTTTATTACATTTATTTTCAAAAAGTCAAACTTACTCTTAATATATTTTTGGGATATAGCTATTATTCTGTATTAACATATATATGAGATATTTGCTTAGATAGAGGAACCCATCTAATACTGATTTAATAGACTGTAAGGGAGCAGTAGTTCAGCTACTTTGATAAATCATTTTTTTTCAAGGTGGTTTAGTACACATTCTTCCTAAACATATTTGTTTTTTTCACCTATTCTTCCAGGAAAAAAGAGATGTGTCACCTGTTATGTGCTAAGCTTTGCATAAATCTGTGGCAAGATATAATGCAATACAAAGAAGTTGCTGTCATTAAGAAGCTATTTCCTTAAGGAGAAATGTTATCACAAGCCAGAGGAAGAAATACTTAAACAGGGGCATATGTGAGCACTGAGGAAGGGCATTAACTTCTGCGGTGCATGAGGGAAAGCTTCCCACAGTTAGTAATGCCAGATTTATACAGTCATGAGCTTCGCCAGTATAGCAGCTACCGAAATAAATTATGGCCTGTGAGCTTAGGCTTCCTTTTCATTATTTTATAATTATTGAATGTTTCCTGAACAGCCATATTTTGATAGGCTGATGGTCTATATTAGGAACTGGCGGAGTATTTGAAGACCTCTGTCACACAATGATCTGAGGGATTGGTTTTTGGTTTTATTTAAATATATTTTAAAAAGAAGGCCAGCCATCTAGTTAACAAGATACTTCAAGTTAATCTTTTATTTGTTCAATTTCCATATTTAAACTGATATTTTATTGGGTTGGAGAATATATATATACACATATATACATATATTCTCCAACTATATATATGTATATATATATATATATACATAAAATTTCAAATAAAATAGACCACAATATCTAGTCTCACATTTAATTTAGGGGATGGGGAAGTATAAGCACAGAAGGTATCAATTCCTACTCTACTTTTAGAGGTAGAGTGGTAACTGTCATGTTGGTTTCCCTTTCCCACTGTGATACCTGTCAAACCCTAGTACACTGAATGTGAATCACCTCACTTCTAACACGATCAGGTAGAATGATGAATCATACACCTGTTTCCAACAGATCCACAAAAGTTTCAGTTCTTCCCCATATCTAATTTCCCTGTTGTGGAGGATGGATGTGTATAGATTTCAATCCCTCATGAACACAGGAGACCTTAGACTCACCTTCCATTTCCTTTCCCCTGAAAGCAGCTGAGGTAGGGCCATATCACTGGACAGAGAGGGAGGGCAGGCCTCTTCCGTGAGCAACCTGGATTAACTTCCAATTGTTCACAGCCTGGTGTTACTTGCCACTCAGCCAATTACTGTCTAATGCTTTTCTTGCTTCCAAAGCCATATATTGGGTGGGTGGGTGGTAACATCGTCATTCCATACATCCTGGATCTTACCTTCAGGAGCCCCTTAACTCAACAATCACAACCAAAAACATAGCACTTTCCCTCTAGGACCCTGGAGTTTGCTCCCTCTAGATATCCTGAGTGTGACTCTCACCTTGTTCTTTGGGGGGATCCCATAAGCACATTAATCTGAAGAATCTGCTGTCTCATTAGTATGATAACATCTCTTCAATTTATGCCTGGATTCGATTTCAGAGCTGAGGGAATTTCCCAGAGTGGTCAAATCAACAAGAGTTTATCTAGAATTTTTGGGTTTAGTTTCTCAGTTGCCAGTGGCTCACCTTCATCAACCCTGTGAACACAACCCAAGGGACTGCAGCCTAAACACGAGTCAGTGGCTAGTCATTGATGCTTTTATCATTTAAAAAAAAAAAAAAAAAGTCCGAGACGTTTTACTGTAACTAGCGATTAGATCTAAGGTTGGCATGGTAGATTGCAGGAGGGGCTGAGCTATAGGATGGCCTCACTGTTGCCATTATTCCCTAACATTCAGCAAGCCCCTCACTGTCTCATTTCTCTACAGAACCAGACAAAATGCTAATAATGCACCAGTTCCTGCCCACAGCCGCTACAAGTTTCCATCCATTCTCAGTGCTCATCTACTGAATGTTTTGTTTCTGAAAGAAGTGGGAAGCTTTCTGCCTCCCATGATGAATCTTACTACTGTTATTAAAATAGACCTGGGGCCTCCTGAGAGTTTGGTAAGGATGCTTTCACTCACCTGAAAGGGAGTGAACAACAAACAGGGCAACATGCAGGTAACTGTCTTTGAAATACCTTCTCGCATCTCTCATCAAGAGGACAACTTATTACCTGATCGACCAGATATTTTGGTCAACATGTTTATTACCTGTTCTCATGAACTTTCCTCAAGCCATGCCAATCAGTCTGTGAGTTTCGCATCCTTCACTTTTAGAAATTCATGTCCCTCTTAGCATCACATCCTCCTCATCAAAATTGCTAAGAACTACAGAGAACTGAGATTGTACTTGACCTATGAGCTAAAACATCAGGCTGCTGCAGTTTCATGAATGAAGACAAAAGACAGGAGAGTCCCAGATCAAAGACAAAGGACTTTATTACTCACACCAACAGCCATGTATCCAAAGTATTAGCATATCATTATGCCAGTTCTTAGTACTTCATTTCCCTCTGGGTGTTATAAACAGGTCCAGGTGAGCCCTACACACAAAGTCGGGTGTATTACAGGGAAGGGACCCTGAATCTTTGGTAACAGGCATTTACCCTGACTGTCTTCTGCTCCAGAAGGAGATATTGTATTTATTATACTGGTCGGTAAGCATGTCTACCCTTTGCTTCAGAAGAAGACAGTACTTCCACCTTTCAAGATTTTCTTATTCCTATCAGTTCAATATTCAATATGGTATTGAGCAATGCCCTTTCTCTGCAATGATGGTCTCCTTTACCCCCATATTCCTCATTTAAGGTAAACTGTCACATCTTGAACTCTCTAAAGAGGTTGGGGTTTTCATTGGTCATGGTTTTCTGTTGTTTTTCTGTTTTTTGTTTGTTTGTTTGTTTTACCATCGGCCTCATCTTTTGAGACAACAAATTGTAAGTTGATCTGGTTTCAAAATATCTGCCTAACATGTTGTAACTATTAGCAAATACTATTAGATCTTCATCTTCTCAAGGGAAAAAATGAGGAATACGGAGAACGTTTGAATCAACTAATAGTAGAAAATGGAGGAAGAAAATACAAAAGAATATGCATATGAAACTGCTTAAGCACATAAAGTTGAACAGACACCAAAATGGGACTAATGCTTCATTGAAGCTTGATTTTAAACTAACGTTTTTCATCTCTTCAGCGAACATCCCCTCTTCCCCTCTTAGCCTTCTGTTTTAGGAACACGGTACCACCCTAAAGAACCGGCAAAAAAGGTCAGCCCCCATGCTCAATTCCTGTCAAAACCAGCTAGACCCTTTTCTGTAAGACCCTTTACCCCACACCCTCCCTCCTGAGGGTTTGCAGTTTTTGAGGGACTTGGCCTGCTGCAGCTTCCTTTACCTGACAAAGCAATAAAGCCATTGTTCCTCTTTATCCCAAACTCTGTCTTTGAGTTAAATTGTTATATTTTGGCTCCAGAAGCACTGGAGGTATGTACTAGACAGCACATACACTAAACACATTTGTGAATGCTGTGTGTGTGTGTGTGTTGAGAGAACAAGAGGAAGAGAGGGAAGAAGGAGAGGGGAAGAAAGCAAAGGAAAGGAGAGGCAATGATGCAAATCTATTGACGTAAGGATGATACATAAAGAGAATTCTAGAACTGTGTTAAGACTTTTGGTTTCTGATTTTCATATATATTTGATTCTGTGAAGCCAGGTGTTTGGTGTTTGCTCAGATTCCCTAAATTTTTCTTTTCCTTAAATGATAAATTCTTTAAATGACCTTCTATTATATGAGATTAATTAATAAATTATCATTTCTTATAGAACAAAAAGAGTTTAACATTGATGGACAGCCTGACATTACCTTGCTTTGCATGATACTCTAACTAAAATTGTTATTGTGGGTATTGAAAGGGAATTGGGTGAATTTGTTTATAGCACACACTTTATACATGTAAAAAATCCTCAATTAAACACTGTTTTTTCCAAAGTCCCTCATGCTTGCATAGCTATCCAGAATTTTTTTTCTTCCTGTTTTGTTTCAAATGTGGAGTCTTTTTATTTATATATTCTTAGCTCCATTCTAGATTTTCCATATAAATACTTCATGTTCCTGTGTTTGATTTTTAGGGCCACTCAGTTCTTACTCAGTTCCTAATCCCAATACTTCTGTAGTATAACTTGTTCTAGGTACTCAGCCAGACAAATGTGTTTCTAGATTCTTCTTGGAAGGCAGTTGAGAGGTCATTAGTATTATTTCAGTTTTGTGCTATTGAACACATCCAGAGCATAATGTCACAGTATTTCTTCCCAAACCATAGAGGTTTTTTTCTCAAATAGAAATTATTGAGTATGACGTAATTATTCCATTATTCATAAAATTTCATTTAGCTTTGAACTTTCAGTGAAATCATATAATTTATACTTAAATATAGTTTATATTTTACAAACCGTATAGTTTATATTTTATAGTTTACACTTAAATAGAGTTTATATTTTATGTGGTTCATATTTTAATAGCAATTAAATTGTCTATAGTTTATAGTAAAGAAATAGTATTTGTAGTTTAACGTGTATTTTAATAAAACTAAAATTGGAATATTTGCAGAGAGTATTTCAAAAGGAGTGAAGTTTAGTGTACTGAGTAGAATAAAATAAAATCTGTTCTATACATTTTTAAGAAGTTAAAAATGAATAAAACTGAATAGCAGACCTTGGGAAATATACTGATGCTGAGACTATTTGACAAAGATGTATTCGAACTGTGTGAAAGGAAACTAAAATCTGGTGGGAATTTCTCCACTGGGAGAAATGTGTGCTACCATGTTACAGAATAGTTTATAAGAAAAAGTGAATACAAAAGAAAATTGTTTATTTAAATATTTCTAAGCTACTTATGTATTTCAGTTGATTTAACAAGTGAATACCAAACATGAAAAAGATAAAGAAAAAAGTCCCTTTGATTTGGGTGTGTGGACAGAAGGAAAAGAAAGAAGCAGTATTATTATCTTACCCCAATAACCCTCTCTACAGTCCACTGTAGAAAAATCTTGCCATCTAATCAGGCATATCCTCTTGGGCAGAGCCTGGTATCTGGGGGCTTTTTGTTGTTGTTGTTACTTGCCTAATTATGGTGAAGAATACAGTTTGCTTAAAAAAAAAAAAATTAAACCAAACCAAACCCTGAGTCTGCAATTACTTATAGTAGCTGCCAACTTTTCGACTCAAGGGTAATAACCCGTTACTTTCGGTCTTTAGTGAAGTGGACTCTAAGGTAGGAATTATTTCTAAAATAGGAATAAATATATAAGAGATTATTAGGGCAACTCCTGAGGAAAGGTAAAGTGTGGGGAACAGAAAGTCAAGAGCAGCCTCTAATCACATGTCCTTGGGCAGAGAGAGGGAAAGCATTGGTTAGAAAGCTTCAGACCATAGCACAGTTCCTAGCAAGTTTTTGGCAGGCCTCTGGGGAGTATGAGTGAAGGTTGCCTTCAATCAGTCTCATGTTGGGGTGGGGTGGGCCGGTCATAGCACTTGCTGTGATGCAGCCGGGGCTGGAAGAGCCCAGGTTTTAGCTGTTGGCCATCAGTCCGTTATACCGTCAGAAGCAGGTTCCCTTAAAGGAGATAGGAGTGTGGCAGATATGAAAGGAGCCCTTCCATACCTGCCACAATCCACATCAAGAGCTCTCCCTACCCTGTCCTATTTATTATATTAGAACCAAGTCTCCCTTGTGTGATGTTCTGGCTTCCTCTGCTTCTTGATGTCTAAGATGTCCTTTTCTTGTCTTTATCTACAGTGACACAATATAAATCTTCGTCCTTAATCCTCAATGCAAATATCATTTGCACCAAGCATTTTGGGATTTTATAGACTTTACACAAAGAACTTTTTAATGGTCCTGAAGAAGATTCATTTCTCATAACAATGTCCCTGGGACCATCGCCCTGCCTGCCATATCTATTCTTTATCTCCCCACTTTTAATCACTTCTCTCCAGGTTGGTGTCCTACATTCTCCTACTTCAATTATCTAGAAAACTGTCTCCTCTCATTGGCACAAGCCACAAAAGACTGAGTGATATTCGAAATTGAATCCAAAACTATTATTAATTTGTGCATCCCAGAAAATTTTTTTTTTCCTAAGAGGACCTCTGTCACAATTGCTAATATAATATACTATCATGCTCAACCAGGGACTTGTAACTTTAGAATTTTAATCATAATAATTTTCACCTCTATAAATTTTATTCAATAGCATGGCTAATTTAAATTCTTATTCAGAGTTTAGACAGTTTTGGGTCCTACATGCAAAGGAAAGCAGAGATAAGCACACTTTTTGTTGCTCATTCCAGACTTGAAATAATTATTTTGCTAATTAAATTTTTATTTCCAACTTTAAGACCTGTTACTCTAGTCCAACTAGCATACATTCTACTCCCTGTTGTGGAATATCTGCTGCTCCTGTTGCTGCCTAAAACATATAACCCACAAGAAATAACAAGAACAAAATCAAACAGTCCTCTTAGTTTATCATGGAGGAAAGCAGAGGTTCGTTCACTCTGGTCATTGGAGATTTGTAAAAACGAAGTATCGTTAGTTGCTTGGCAACCATTTTGATATTGAAATACTACATGTGTAGCGAATTCACATTTCAGTTGTTGTTTGCGAAAGAAAATTAATCTCATGGATGGAGGTTTGAAATCCATACTTTTTAATAAAAGTGGATTATGAAAGTCATGGAGAAAAATAAAGCTTCTCACCTTTTCTTGTTCTTCAGGGACTGAGGAAGGTTAAGCTCCTTCACTCTGGAGAGTCAGAACAAGCAGAGTTAGTGGTAGCAATGGGAAAATCCTCTGCAGGGCCCCCTTGACATGACTCCTCATTCTGGCGTACTTCCGTGATGGTTACAGCGGGACTGTGCCAGGCAGAGAGAGACAGTCCTGTGTTCCTTAGTCGCTCAGTTTCCTAGAACCAAAGATTTTTTTTTTTTAAGATGGAAAAAGAGAGAAACATTTGATGATGGAAGAGACTTCTTCAGTACAGAAAAAAATAAAAACCTACCCCCTGTCTTCTTACTCTCTCAAAGGTAATAAAATAAGGAAAGGAGAATATCTTGGAACATTTTATTTAATTAAAGTTAACCAGTTAAAGGTCACAGTTAGGAAAATCTTTAAAATCCATGGTGTGTTCTAAAATACTAAGTATTTTGCAACTGTCAATTTCTATATTAATGTTGATAACTTACTCAACATTCTGTTACTGTAAAACCTTTTCCTCCTTTTGTGTTATTACTAATTTCTCATGTGAGCAAAATTACCATTTACCTAAAAAAAATCTCAAACAATGAATAATTCCCTCAAAATTGAGGCCTAAATCAGAAACACAGATTTACTCATATAGTTAATACACATCAATACCATCATTATTTACTATAGATTGACAGTTTTAAAATAGAAATTTTTTAAAAAACATACTAAAATGATTGTTACAAGTAAATTTCAGACATTGTATTTTCTACTTATGATAATAAAAGACCTGGTGCCACCATGGTTGAACAATATTTGGACATTTAACAGATATTTGAATGCCTTCATGCTGCTCAGAAGAAATCTTTTTCTGGATATACCTTCCAACTGGCCATGTGATAAGGGCTAGAAAAACCATAGCCTGAAGATTGCTTATCACCTGGAGATATGGTTTTATTATCATGCATGTGACTAGATAAAGTGAAAATGCTGTCTTCTTGACAGATTATTTTCTAATTTAAAAAATAAAACAAAAAATCTTAGTAAATTATCTGTTTTAAGAAATTTACATTTTTAGGGGCGCCTGGGTGGCTCAGTGGGTTAAAGCGTCTGCCTTCAGCTCAGGTAATGATCCCAGGGTCCTGAGATCAAGCTTGGCAGCAGGCTCTCGGCTCAGCGGGGAGCCTGCTTCCTCCTCCCTCTCTGCCTGCCTCTCTGCCTACTTTTGATCTCTGTCTGTCAAATAGGTAAATAAAATCGTAAAAAAAAAAAAAAAAGAAATTTACATTTTTAAAAAATCTGAGCTCACATCTACTAAATACATTTTCAACACCGATAAGTCAGAGTGGAAATTTCCATTTTGGATACTGGAGTGGTGGGTTTGAGTGAGGGAGTGTATTTCAGGCAGCAAAGGAGGTGTGAACTGGTATGGGTAGGATGATGCTCAGGACTTGATGGGCTATGTTTGGGTGAGAATAATTTCAGACAAAAAGTAGCCACATAACTGTCATGTGGTTTAATCATCCACTTTAGAGGTGAGGAAATTGAGAGAGTCTAGAATTAAGTAATGAACCCAAGGTCATTGTATCAGTTATTGCCAAAAAGGAATACAGTCAGACTCTTCGACTCCCACTGTAGGGCACAAGTCTGAAAACTAACGTCTTTGTGCATGTGGAGAATCAACCACAACCTATTTTTCAGTATTTTATCATAAAAAATGATTTAATTTCTATCAAGACAACAGTACTTATTCAATGACAAAATATATTATTTGGATTTCAAGAAGGGTGGACATTCTCAACATTTAGGAACTCGAGACTGGTTTTAGAGTCACCAGGCTGTGGCAGGAGTTGGGGGGGTGGAGGGTGGTTGGTGGCAGATTAGGGGCAGAAGAGTATGTGGAGTTTGCTATAAAAGAAATAAATGAGGCAGTAGGAGAAGGAACAACACACATTTTTGAAATACTAGAAAAACAATACAGTGGCACTTACAATAGACAGCAAGAGAGGGAAGGCATCCACAGGGAGTAAACATGATGGAATAAGTGGGGAAAGACTTAAACTGAGTTCTTTTGCCAGACTATGTTATAGAATATCTATATCTCTATCTATCTATATATATATATATTGCTATCTATCTATCTATCTATATGCTTCCTATCTATCTATGTATATGTATAGATAGATAGGAAGCAATTATATACTGCTTTTAGGAAAACTACCTTATAATAGAAAAGAAAGCACTGTCATTATCAAATGTTATAATTGTTTACTGGAAGATAATGAGAGGTAATGTAAAACTGTTAGAACTAGAGAGAGTTTAGTAGTCAGTTATAAATAAGTAAGTAAATAAATAAGTAATCAAAAACTTCCCCCAAATTCTTTAAAGCTATATAGGAAAATAAAACAAAACAAACAATGACATTCATACTAGAAACAGATATAAAAATCCCTAAAATAAACTTAGCACGAGGCTTGAGAAAATGTAGAAAATATTTTATTGGATGATAAAATTTAATATAATAATTATATAGGTTAATCTCAAAGTGATATGTAAAAGAAAAGCAATTATAAGAATATTTCAAACAATTTTAAATAAAAATGATAACCACTATACACCTGTTAGGATGGCCAAAAACCAACAACAGCAAACACACAAGGATGTGGAGTAATAAGAATTCTCATTTAGTGCTAGTGGGAATGCAAGGGTACAGTCACTTTGAAAGTCAGTTTGTTGCTTTCTTATAAAACTAAATATACTCATTGTGCAGTCTGGCAATCACACTCCTTCGTATTTCCCCAGAGGAGCTGAAAACTTAAAACCACACAAAAACCTATACACAGATGTTCATAGCACCTTTATTCCTAGTTGCCCAAACTTGGAAGCAATGAAGATGTCTTTCAGTAGGTGAATGAGTAAATCGTGTTGTGTCCAGAGAATGGAATCTCTTCAGTTCTAAAAAGAAAGGAGCTATCAAGCCATGAAAAGAAGTAGAGGAAACTTAAATACATATAATAGGCAGACGATGCCAATAGCTACACTACAATAATAAGAGAAGCATTAATTATGATTTTTATTATAAAATATATTTATGAGGTGTGAGCCAAAGAATAAGTTCACCAGCATTATGTAAATTACTATATCTTTTTTGTAAAGTGAGATATGTTAAAATAGTAAAAACTGTTCTTTGTGGGTAGGAATTGTAGGGCTGGAATTTTCTATCATTCTGTTTCTTCTATGCAGTTTTTTCCCCTCAAAACAAACATGTACTGCTTTTATATCAGAAATCATTCATTTTAATTAAAAGTAGTTTTATTTGACTCATCAATTGAGAAACTAATGAGGTCACTTGAAGCTTTAGGCACTCATAAGAGATATTATATTAACTTAAAAAATTATTCATGATCCAGAGATGCTGATGGGTGTTCCAGGTGAGAAAACTTAAAAAAGAAAAAAAAAAGTTGAATTATGGGAGCTTGGGAGAAGTAATAGTATCAACAGGGAAAAAAAATCCATATTTGAATCTGACCAATAAGCCAATATGCCAGTGGAAATTAAATATATTATAAAGTATTATTCAAGGGTACTTGGGTTAGAAAGAAACAAACAACAAACAGCGGTGGAGTTCATAAAAACCCAGTTCCACACACTCAGAGATAGACTTGCTGCTTCATCTTATCACTGACGTTAATTAAGTGCCGATTACTCTGCTCATTCCCAGTTAAACATAGGCTTCTTCAAATACTGATTTACACCACCTGCAGCCTAAATCAAGCACTCATCTGGCAGTCTGTCTTCTTTTTAAATAAAAATCAATTGTTTCTGCATGGGAAATGGTTATCTACTATGGACCAGGAATAGGGTGAGGCAAGTGAAGTCATCACCTTGGGTACAAAATTTTAGGAAGGATACCAAGAAATTCAGTAATCAAGGTAAATGGAATTTAATTTAATTTAATTTAATTAATTTAGGGGAGCAGGACAGAAGGCCAGGGAGAGAGAGAATCTTAAGCAAGTTCCATGCTCAGCGTGGAGCCTGATGTAGGGCTCGATCTCACAACCCTGAGATCATGACCTGAGCCGAAATCAAAAGTTGGAAATCAAAAGCTTAACTAATTGAGACACCCAGGTACCCCAAGGTAAATGATATTTTAATTCAGTTTTTCTTTAAATCTAAATTATTCAAATCTCTATAATGAACAAAATATCAACATTTCAAATAAACTATTACCTGAGTGCAGATAGTTCTGATTCCTTTCCATTTCTTTCATTTCTATGGCTAAAGAAACATTGCAAAGAGAGGCTCTCACTCTTAGAAAGTCTGTAGCAGAGCATGTGCTGGTACTTTAAAGTACTGGGGGAAAGAGCACACATGTCTCCCCTAATATGCATGCTTGCCACTCTGTAATGGGATTTCCTGTAGCATCACAGTTGCACATATCTGTGTTCTGTGTTTTACTACAAGATCAGGCCTATGGCAGGTTTCATTGTGTTTCCACCTATACGTTCTCTAGCAAATTGATACTTATATCAAGGAAGAGATGTAAAAGTCTATGGATAAATTTTGCATATTCACATATTCATGGATTAAAATTATGTCTAACAAGTTACAACAGCTTAGAAAAAATTAACAATGATCTCACCAAAACTTCAAATCTATTACATGAAGTAAGATTATTCACAAGAAGTGAATTAGCATAACAAAGGTTAAACATAACCAACCTCATGTAATAACTCACTGAAAAAATACCCTTAGCTTTATTATTAAAATTGACATTAATCTAATTTTCAATATAATTTTTTATCTAATATCTAACTAATTGAAATTAATCTAATAAAATATGTAGATGTGGATACATTTTTAATATATGCATCAAAATGATGCAAGCAATGGTTAATTCTTTTTTTTTTAATTTTTTTTTTAAATTTATTTATTTGTCAGAGAGAGAGGGGGAGAGAGAGCAAGCACAGGCAGACAGAGTGGCAGGCAGAGGCAGAGAGAAAAGCAGGCTCCCTGCCGAGCAAGGAGCCCGACGCGGGACTCGATCCCAGGACGCTGGGATCATGACCTGAGCTGAAGGCAGCCGCTTAACCAACTGAGCCACTCAGGCGTCCCAGCAATGGTTAATTCTTAAATTAGTTTGATGCTCTATTATTTGAAATTAGTGATAATTCACTTTTTATCATCTCTTTATACACAACTTTCTAGGAGAAAGTTAAAATATTTAGCATAACACATTCCAATTATTGAGCCATTAAAGCATCAGAAATTATTCTGAAGAATAAATTAGATTTCTTTACATTATCTGTATTTTTAAAAATTCTCTATTTCATGGATGCTTCCGTTATTTTGAGAAATATTTATGTATTTAAAATGCATTTGTTTAATAAAATAGATTTTATTTTTCCTCTCAATTTTTTCAATCGTCTCCAGAATCTCACTTTAAGGTTTTTCTCACAAATCAGATATAAAAACAACACTTACTTCCACTAAAATTATTTAAGAAGTATCTGTAGCTATGTTAAATGGCCTAATGGACACAGAAGAATGACAAATTTTTAAATTATTACATGACACTCAGTGACTTTTTGTAGAACTCCAAAGGCATTCTAAGACTTTTGCGAGGAAAACCTGTCATGAATGAAATAGGATGGCAAATTCTGTAACTTCACAATTCATATGAAAACCTGATTTTATTAAACAAAAATGTTATGACAAATAGTTCAGTTCAACTGGTGAGGAAATGCCGGGTACTGCCTATCTTGATCTATACCCTTAAAAATCACGTTTTTATCTTACAATGGTAACAGAACTGGACCTTGATTATTTCTATATCCCACTTGTTCCTGTTTTTAAATAAATCTCTATCTTGGTTCTGTCTTTTGTTTGTGATTCTTCCCATAAACAAAAGTTGATGCATTTGAAATGTTTCTCTCATTTCCTGGGGACTTCAGTGTGGATTTCCCCTTCCAGGTTTCCTGTTCCAGGTTTCCTCAGTTTGGACAACTTCAGTGTGCGTGAAAACTTTGGGTTCACACTTTGGCTCAGTAGGAGGAAGTCACTGCAACTGTCTCACTCAATTTGAGGTAGAGCTTTTTGGGTTTGGGGGCCATCCTTGCATGTACTCATGGAACTGTGTAGCTCCAGTGATATATATGTATTTTGTAGATGGCAGTGAAAGTGTTGAAAATATTAACATTCATTTTAAAAAGCTTTACATCTCTGAGACACTAGAACCAAGGAGAGCTGCTTCTCAAAAAAACTTTTACAGTTTCCTCATTGTTTTAGAAGTTGTGGAATTTGGTTATTTTGTTATTGATAAGAGCTTTAAAAATTCATGATTCTGGTCTAGGACTGATATTATGGTGCCATTTTCTTCTTGCTCACTAGAGTGGTTCTCTACAGTGGTCAAAGTGATCTGGTCAACATGATGATCTTCCTGAAGTTGTAAACATCAAGTCAATCCATCCTGCCGAGTTCTTCCAGAAGACAAGTTTTCCTTCTCGGGAAGCTTCTCTGCCACATGGTGTCAAGGAGATGACAACAATTTTGCTGTCTTGGACAGTGAGAAGATTGTCCAGTGGCTCCAATATTCTAGTGTGGACCTGCTGGATCAACTGGGTCACAAACCAGTGTCCCATGGCCACATAGTCCAGGACCCAGGCTTGCCTCCTCTGGATGGAGGACTTGCAGCACACCATCACCAACTGGAGCAGCACGCTCAGCATGCCTGTGTCAGTGGCCACCTGGGTCTGGTGATCCATCCCAGTGACAATGTGTGAAAAGAGGGGGTCAAAAGATCAAGTTCCACGAGCTGTTTACTAGTTGGCCAGCCCAGGCAGGACTCTTTGCCAAATACTTGGCCAAGTACTCATTGAAGCCGTAGGTGAGGTAGGATAGGGACCAGCAGGTGCCCAAAAGAATGTTACTATCACAGGTGTGCAGAAGATAGAAGCAGATTGGCAACATTTGCTTCAGTGTTTGTTTGTTTGTTTGTTTGTTTGTTTTGAAAGGGTTTGTGTTCTTACTTTGACACAGGGTGGACAAAGTCCATGTGATTTTCCGCAGAAACGTAAAACCAGGGTCAGCAAATGAGGGAAGCATTGCTTGAGACCATGTCTCTCAACTCTGGGCTGTCTCCTGCTTTGTTACCAAGAACCCATCCTGCCTATGAACATCCACAGTCCTGTGGAGGGAAGACAGGAGCTCAGTCAAGGACCAGACAGCTTCCTTCCACAATGGCTGAGATCTGCTCTGAAGTCCCTGAAACAATGTTGGTCAGAATCCAGACTACCTCAAACTGCAAGCAGGGGTGAAGTTATGACTCCAGGAACTTGACCAGCCTAGGAATGAGCCTTCCTTCTACAGACCATGTTAGAAGACGGTTCCTTTCTCAGGACGGCATTTTCCTGGCTGCCTGGATGGCCTAGAAACTTAAGTCTGTATGTGAGGAATTCACTCCATTAATTCCTTCATGCACGGTGAGGCTGACTGGTTTGTGGCTCTTCAGAAGCTGGATCAGGGGATAGATTGCTGATGTTCCTTCTCTAAAGCTTATTTACCTTTCTCAGCCTTCCAGAACTTCAGGCTGACAGCCATCTGCTGTTGCCATGTCACGTATACATCTCTGCCTTGGTACTTCCATTTTCCCAGCCTCTCTTCTGGAGCTTCTGAAGTCATTAGTATTGACAGGAAGAAGTAAATCACCTGACAGGAAACCATTGTGATTGATGAGATAGAAAGAAAACAATAGTCAAAGCCCAAAACCCAAGTTCTAATGTGTAACTGAATAGAATGTAAATTTTACTATCATCTACAATGTTATTTAACTTTCTTAGGGATCAGTTCTTTCATCTATAGATTAATGGAAATACCTGACTCTTCTAAAGTTATAGGCTATTTTGAAAGAAGAAAATTGTTAAAATGCATTAAAAATGTAAATATAATTCCCATTAATATTACTTGATTCTCATTAATTTCTATTAATAGCCCATTAATAGGCAGTGCAATGCATTTTTATCATTATGTCAGCAAAAATCAAAAATTCTTTGAACTAGACATCCTAAGGGTGACTCACTCCAGAAAAGAAAGGTATACTCTTACAGTGATATTTCTGAGCTTCTCAGAAGTCTGTCAGGGGCTGTACTCAGGGACTCAATATTTACACTTGCACTTATGTATACACATTCTCTCATCTCCCATAAAATATTGATCAAGCATTTATATTTATTGAGTAAAGTAATACATAATTCTAACAGTAGTATCGATTTTCAAAAAGATCATAATTTACATATAAGATTGTACTGTCACCATTATACAGCCAATGACATTTTTCTAAATTTAGTGTGAGAAATATATTAAAGATTGCTTAGCTATGCCAGTTAGCAATCTCTCCTCCCTTTTTTTCCCCTGAGACCATCCATGTCTCATAATTCTAGAATAGCTATGATTTTATGCTTTCCTTGTTATTTGGATATGTGACCAATACTAAGGATATTTCAGAGCATGGTAAAAGCATGACCCAGAAAAATCTGTCTAGCAGAAAAGTGGACATTAAAGATAAAGAAAGAGCCAGAAGAGAATGGGTAATGGAAGAGAGTTTTCATTTAGTTTTATGTTGGGCTAAAGCATGTTTAAAAGAGAATGGACTCTAAGTAGATGATCAGCAAAGATGAATCATCACAGACATGAAAAAGAGAGGGATGTGATCCTTTGTGTCAGAAGGGAAAGGAAGTGAGTAGGTAAAAATGATTGTCCATTTAGAGAACTGTTGACGGGAAAGAGAGGTCACAGTTGATGCGCTTCACAGGGAGGTGGAGAATATTTCAAAAGAGCACACATGCTTTAAAACTACTGAAATGGAGAATGGGGGAGAGGCTGGCTAGAAAACATGGCGGGCCTGATGGAGCACAGATGTCTAACCTGAAATTGTTGCCTTTCCATTATAGAGGAACTGAGCTGTCTGGTTTGTTGTTTTTCTTCAAGAAAACTTCATATTGAATATGGTATTCATGGAATATTGAATGGAAATATTGAATCGTGGTATTCATTCAAGGGTGATGCATGTGGATGGACATTAGGTCATGAGATTTGAAGGAAGTCGTTAATTTGACCTCAGGAAGAAAGAATGTGAAGGTCTGAAAGCCCCTGCTGGGAGTGTTCAAGCTAGCTGTGGGAGATCTCCCTCAGGGCTGCCCTTGGGGGGAGAGCAGGCAGAGTCCTTGCAGACAGCAATACCAGAGGCAGAGGAACCTGAAGAAGAGCATAGAAGGAAAGCTGCTAGGCACTGCAAAGTACAGTAACGGGCTGACATGGCAGCTGTTTTTTCTATTTTGCACAGGAGTCATTTTTAATCACGTTTTTGTGTTCAAAGAATAAACAGTTATACTGAAAAAATATGACACGAGCCCTAATTGTGCTATTAATGTCTTTGCAAATACTGCTATTAAAGAGTTAATTAAAAATTTTTAAAAAACCTCACCAAGCTTAAAAAGCGAACAGTTATACTATTAAACCAAAAATTTACCTTTTATCACTCTTTTTAAACTGTAGGCTTTTATACTGGAAAGAAATTAAAGCAGTTTTTAAAATGATTTTAAAGCAATTTTATCCCTTAAAGTCTTTTGTTTTATTGACATTTAATTTATCCTCTCAATCTGTAAAAATATTTACAAACCCAAAGTTAAAGACATATTATTCAGTCAGAATTGTCCTTACCCAACATCCCTCAGTTCTTACAACAGACTATGGAAGAACAGATCTTGCTTTGTCTCGAAGGAATTTTTCTGACATTAAAGAAAAGCTGGCCTATTTTATCCCTTTCAGTGTCATTTTTCCATAACAGCTGTTTCAAGAAATATCAACTGAGTTCACATGAAATATTTTGCCTCCTAGCATCAGAAAGCACCGGGAGGATCTTCTTCTGTCAGGGCGCTTGACTGTGAAAATATGAGCTGGTGCCAACACCCCAAGGAAAAGAATGGTGTCCTAATCATCAGAGCCAATATTCTCGTCCTGGCTCTACTATTGAGAGAACAACTGCAGTCCAGCCAGATAATAGCATGATATTCCATAGGCTAGCAGGATTTTACCATACACCCACATTGCACACAGCCTTACAGAGCAGTGGAAACACTCAACTCTGTTCTTGGATTCTGATGGCGTCTGCCTTTGGGCATATGTGACTCCCTCCACTAGTTTTGGAACCCTGATCCTCGATGGTGCTCTATGGCCAAGAAGTCTGCTTTTGAATTCCCAAGCCAACTAAAAGAACAGGTTTTCAAAGCCCATAAAGTACAGAGGAAGCGTGTATTTACACAAGGAATGAGATCACAAGGTTCTAGTACAAAAACTAGAGAAAACTGCCCATTTCACTGAAGCACCTCTGAGTAATCGCTACGGCACAACATACGCAATTCTAAGCTAGATTCATACCATCTGAGCCAGGCTTTCATGATACAAAATATTTTATCTGTTTGGAAATCAAAATGCAAAACAAGTTAAGAAACTTGGTTCCAAGAATTCCAGAGGAAACATGTTTTTCAATTACAGAAATATGGCTTTTTCCTCCTTTTTCTTTAAAAACATAGTCAACGTATTATAGTAGTTTCAGGTGTACTACATAGTGATCTGACAATTATATACATTATAAAACGCTCACCATGATGGTAAGTGTAGTTACCATCTGTTACCAGACAAAGTTATTGCAATATTATTGACTATGTTCCCTGTGCTCTACTTTTCATCCCCATGACTTATTTATTCTATGGAAATAGAACTTCTTAAGCTCTCTTCTTATTCTTAAAGTGCACAATAGACCTAACAAGCGTTTAAACCACCTTAGAAAATATAGCTACTCTTTTGATATCAGCAAGAATGCAAATAAAAGACGTGTTTTCCTATATACAAAGAAAATAGTGATTCCAAGGTTCTCAGATTTGTTGGATTTTTGAGATGCTGTCAGTTAAATGTATTAAGTTGTCTAGAGGTAATTACAGGCAGTCTGGGGTGAATCAATTCACTGCAATTTTATATAGCCTTTATTTTTAAAAATCCTTGAGTTAGAATACAAAATTTCTATTTTATATACATCATCTACCAGGGAAATAAACACGTGATAGACTAATTGACCTCTAATAATTTACCTTTTCTGATTGCCTGAGACTCAAGATTCCGAGTGTTTGTTCTTTCAGAACTGTGTCTCCTGCTGGGACTATAATTTAACACATTACACCTTCATTTATATAATGTCAAAAAGATTAACTGCCACCGAATCTGTGAGGATAACTACCGCCCCGTTCCTGAAGTATCTTGTGGCAATCACCATTTTGTCAGACATTTTCTGCCAATTTTGAAAGCAGAAGGTGTTTGACTTTCACGGTGTTATTCTTGGTTTTAAAAGAAAGATTTGCGTCATTGATAAGGACACACAGAAACATGTACACACACGCTGAGTAAAATCAGATGTTGGGGAACGGTGGCTTCATTAAAAATAAACCTAAAGTGGGACGCCTGGGTGGCTCAGTCGGTTAAGCGGCTGCCTTCGGCTCAGGTCATGATCCCAGCGTCCTGGGATCGAGTCCCACATCGGGCTCTCTGCTCAGCGGGGAGCCTGCTTCTCCCTCTGCCTCTGCCTGCCACTCTGTCTGCAAGTGCTCGTTCTCTCTCTCTCTCTCTGACAAATAAATAAATTAAAAAAAAAATCTTAAAAAAATCAATTAAAAAAAATAAACCTAAAGTCATTTATTTTGACCCTGTTGTTATTATGTGAGGCGATCTGAAGGCAACAAAACTTCAGACAGGATGACACCCCGCTTTACGGATACCAGTAGCGCTCACTTAAAAAGGGGAAGGGCTTATGCAGAAGGCTTGTGCGATATTATTTGCAGAGGTGAGAAGGGGTATGTTTAAAGAGTTTAATTCCTTCAAAGTGACCTTTTTGGAATGATCCTCTGGAGAAGTGGGCAGTGGGTTGCCTTTTATGGTGAAGGAGTGTAAATTGCACCAACCTTGACCCCAGCTGCCTTACAAGAATTGCTGAAATCCATTCCTCTTAGGTGCCCCTTCTCAGTCTCTGCTTAAGCCAGTGCGCACAGTGCCGATTTGATAGGGAGGGGTACTTTTCTTCAGGTTTTGAAATATATATTGTACATTTACATATGTAGGTGTGTATGTGTGTGTAGATATGTACACACACACATAATAAACTATACTCTATTTTAATAAGTCTTCTGACCACCATTTTGTCATCTAGAAACCACAGACTGACATTTCCCCAGTTTACATTCCCTGAAAGAGTTTGAGGTCTGTGCACCTCAGGGTTCAAAGGCACTGAGTTAAGCATATTCTGTCCTAATGGTTAAGATCTCATTTCTATGCACAAAGAGATGCGGGTTCATTTGCTGGCATAATTATGGCATTGACTCTTATAAAACGACTGGAATATATTTAATATTGCAAAATGAAAATAATAGTTGCATCGCATTATTTTGGTCTAATCTTTCACATTTGAGGTTTTGAATCTCTAAGTATACTATTAGTTCTCTGCCAAGTTTCTTGCTAATTCTATTTGCCTCTGGACTGCTCCACAATGTTTGATTCATATTATCGATGTGCATTTATTGCACATGTATACAGGATCTCCAAAGTGTCAAAAACTGTGCAAGAAAATGTGAAATAAAGTCTGGAGCAAAACAGTCACAGTCCTTGCTCTCATGGAATAAACATCTCCTATCTGTTGTTCCAGTTGCTTACCTCTGTTCTTTTACGATACAGGTAGGCAAAAATGATCTTCCATGATTCTCTCAAAAGGATTCTTGGGAATTAAAATATCAGAGAGTTTAGTGTGAATCCTTTCTGAAGATGGATCTACAAAAGCACCTACTTGCTGAACCATCGCCCGCTTCCAAATTTCAGACCTTTTTATCTGCACCCAGCAATCATATTTTGTCAACTCAGCTTTCATCTCGCCATCCACTTCCCAGATTTGGCTATATACGGCTTGGCTCCAATAATGGACAAGGTTTGGTAGATTTCCCAGGTCCTGTCCTAATGACCACGTAAATCAATTGAATTGTATTTGCATCCTTGTTATTGATGAATATACATTAATATACACTGAGTTAATATTTCTGTTGTGATCCAGGGAGTTTGCTTCTGAACTAACCAGAACACATCTTATAAGTCTGGGAGAGCAAATGCCCAGCACTCTGTTACTGTGGGGTCCTTTCTCTCACCGGAGAAGAGCGACATCAGAGATCATATAGGAGCCAAAAGTAAATGTGAAGGGAAGGGACAGGGAACTAGTGCCAGTCTAGCAACTAAAAGGAAACCAGGGCAGGGAAACGGGAGTACTGCCGAAAAATAAAGAAAGTTAGTTATCCACATATCTCATTTCATTGATAAGAAAAGACTTTTCTTTCTCTGGCCTAGAAAGACACAAAAGACAATTACACTCTTTTTTATTCTGTATGAAGTATATTGATTATACTTCAGTAAACTTTGTTCAAGAAGGGCATTTCTGTTAGGGTTTTTGGTACTGATGAGTGAAAACACTGCAAAATGTGTGGCCAGGTGTTTGAGTCACCTCAACTCAAGCTTGGCTAACTTTTATACTTTCATTTTTTTAATGGTACCTGCACTTCTTAAATAATATGAAGCAAGTCAACATGTTTCTTGTGACTAAGAACAAATCTATGGAGACAGGGAGAAAAATGGGGAAGGGAGGTTAAATATATAATTTTTTTATAAATTAGGCAAACTTTAAGCAACCATATTAAGACAATGGCATAGACAGGGAAATACAAAAATTGCTACAAATATTTTCTGAAAATATTTCAGATACATATGCGTGTGTGTGTGTGTGTGTGTGTGTGTATTCTTCCCTTCGTCCATTCATCTGTCAGCGGATATTTAGGTTATATCCCTGTTTTGGCTATTGTGAATAATGCTGTAATGAACCTGGGGATGCATATATCTCTTCCAGATACTAATTTCATTGCCTTTGTATGTATACCCAGAGCAGGATGGCTGGGTCTTATGATAATTCTATTTTAAATTTTTAAGGGAATCTCTTTTTTGTTTTCCATAATTTCCATAATTCCATAACCAATTTACATTCTCAGCAACAGTGTACAACATCCTCATCAACACTTACCTTTGAACATTTTGCTAATAACCATTTTAACAAGTGTGAGATGATAGCTTATCGTGGTTTCGGTCTGCCTTTCCCTGATGATCAGTGATGTTGAGCACCTTTTCATATACCAGATGGCCATTTGTATATCGTAGTTTGAGAAATGTTTATTCAGGTTCTTTGTCCATTTTTCAAAATTGGCTTACTAGTTTTCAGCTATTGAATTGTGCTAAGTTCCTTATATATTTTGGATATTAACCCTTTATAAGACATATGATGTGCAAACATTCTCTCCCCTTCCATGGGTTACCTTTCACTCTGCTAGTTGTTTTCTTTGATGTTCAGAAGCCTTTTAGGTGAATGCCCTCCCATCTATCTATTTTTGTTTTGTTGCCTGTATTTTTCAGTTTCAACCTTTCCAGGCCAACGTCAAGAAGCTTTTTCCCTGTTTACTTCTAGTAGACTATGATTTCAGCTTTATATTTAAACCTTTAAATCATTTCAAGCTAAATTTCATTTTTGGTGTGAGATTAAACCCTTGAGTGTTTCTCCCACAGTGATAAACTCACCTTTTTCTTTCACTTTCCTTTTTCCTCACTTGGAGTCATCCATATGAGAATAAGTAACTTACTGCTTTGCTTAAGTTTTCAGAAAAATCTTAATTATCATAGTTATGATATTTGGATACTTTATCCCTCATGTCCAGTACTACCCTTAATCCTTACATCCTGGGGACTACAGCGTAGCTCTGGTCAAACTTGGGGAATGACTTCAGGTTATAACTCACTCCTTTTTTTTTTTTTCCTTTTCAGTAAGAATTGCTTTCCTAGTGACTGTACAATTTCTGGGTTTCCTCCAGTGTTAGTATAACTGATATAATAATCTGGATTATAATTATGACTAATTATTATTTCCTGAGTTTTTAAAAGCTATATATGTTTTTAAAAGGCTTTAACACAGTTTGACCATGATTTCACTATAGATAGAATGAAATATGTACAAATTTATTGAAAATATTTTAGTAATTTGTTAAGATATCCCATGATACATCATAAACATCCTTATGTCCTTCATGTTTTCCAAAAAGAGAAGTGCAAGGCTTCCTGCTGTGAATGAGGTGATAAGAATTAAGACAAGAACTCTGGAAAAATAATAAGGTTTGGAAAAATGTTCTAATGAGATGTAAGTAAAAGCTGACTGTGGACTAATAAAATTTGTGAAGAGGGGTCTAGGGAAATGAGTAAATAACACTTGAATAAAGAGGGGAGAGGAAGAAGTGTTCATAGACACTCATTTATATGATAGTTACAAATAACATTTATATAGGAATACATTTATACTATATATGTGTATATATAAATATTTGCCCTATATTTTTTAAAAATTAGGTTAGTTATAGTATTTTAAGATTTTATTTATTTATTTGACAGACAGAGATCACAAGTAGGCAGAGAGGCAGACAGAGGGAGAGAGAGAGGAGGAAGCAGGCTTCCTGCTAAGCAGAGAGCCTGATGCGGGGCTCAATCCCAGGACCCTGCCGAAGGCAGAGGCTTTAACCCACTGAGCCACCCAGGTGCCCCTGGACACATATTTAGGTGGATGTAAGGATTATGTTTCCAGCACAAAATAAAATACCTGTCAAATGCTAAAATTTAAGAACCATGAGGTATTGCACAATTGCAAAATCTTCAACATCTTCAAAATGAGCTGCACATTACTAGTAAATGGTATTTTGGAGATGATTCAAACATAAAAGAGAACCTGACCTCATAAACTTCCTAGCGTCTTGGAACATTCCGATTCTTTAATTATCAGAATAAAACACTCTCTCTTCATGGCTCCTTGGCTTTGCATCAATGTGTAAGTGTTAAAATCACTAATTCCACTATATGCCAGATGGTACTCGTGGGATCATTTCCTAATTAACCTGGCTCTTACATGGCATTCATTCCTTTCTGGTTTTATGGACATTTTATCAGCTAAAACACATTTTATATTTAAATAGCTTATCAGCTGAATTTTAGGTAAACTGGTACAACAAAGATAATATTTCTTAAAATGAAGTACTACTACATTTTTTTGTACTTCCATTTCAACCTACATAACTGCTGCAATGGTAAGATGAACACTCTATATGTTCAAAGGTTTTATAGTCACAAATCTAGATGACTTCGTTCACTAGTTCTGAACATTTTATATTTAAAACAAATTAAAATCACCGAGTGTTGAAGTTACAACTTTTATAATCACATGTATGATTTAATTCAGGAGAAATATAACAGTGAGTAAGGGATATAATTCTGTCAAAAAAATCAGCTCCCTTCTAGAAGACAGTATAGTGTTGATCACAGCCTTCACATTTTATGTCCTGGATCAAGTTACAAAGCCTCCTTAAGTCTTAGTACTTTTTGCCTTCTGCAAAAGAGAATACTCATAGTATTTTCCTCATTTAACTGTTGAGGGTATAACTCAAAATAATGCAATTAGAATACTTAGTACTGTGTCTGATACAATAGCAATTACTCAATAAATGTTATCTGGAAAATATCCTAGAAAAAATCTAGAATCAGGCCTTGGATCTTGTTCAAAAATTAGCATTGTCCTCTATGCTAGATCAGCCCTATGCTGTGTTATTTGGAAACAGAAGCCGGGTAATCTGTACTTTCCCAATACTCCTGTGCTATACTCTGACAGATAGACCCTTGAAAGATTGTGCAAAGGCAGAAGTTAGTGTCTCTTCATCACTAGGAGGAAGACTTGCCACCAGACACCTACTAGGTTTGATGCTAGTTCCCACCTCCCTGGACATTTTCTTCAAACTACCCAAGGCTTCTCTGACCATAAAAAGGAATTTTTGGTGTTGTGTTCTGTAATACCTCATGTCTGGAAGGATAGCTCTCCATAATGAACTTGATGAAGAATTATGTGCCGAAATTGCTGCAAGTGTTAACTAAATGGGAATATAAAGGATTTTGAAGTCAACACCACTGACGTTCCCATTAATGACTTAGGTGCCTATATAGGGATTGTGGACTCTATGGGCCTAACTACAGAATTTTAGAAAAAATTTAATTATAAATTTAAATCCATGTAGAATGTCTTTTACAAACAAATTTTAGACTGTATTTCCTTAAAAATGTCATGTTTCCAGAGTGCAGTTTATAATGAAGAAATGATTACTCTACTGAGATTTTGAAATCAGTTATTAAGGGTTATAATTAACAATCCACAAAGAACTAACTCTCCTTTCTGCAATGTTAGAACAGACAGAAGATATATTAGAAATTCCCAGGCTTATAGATAGAAAGTAATTATTCACCTGAATTCATTTATTTCAGAGTGGGGCCATTTCTCTAAATATAGTTCACTTTCACATCTGTATGCTGACATTGTAATTTAGCAGCCATCAAAGTATAATAAATGCAAGGGTTTTTAATTTGATTTAAAAATGATTTTAGATTATTTTTCTGGAAAGTAGACTAAGTAAAAGTGAATCATGTATGAACCATGGAGCATTCGTGAGAATGTTATGGAAGCCTGGCTGAGCTTTGGCTGAAATGTGAGCTTAGCCATTCACTGCAGAATGTTGATCAATCGATTAAATTAGTCATTATTAGGTGAGAAATAGAAAATAAGTATTTGTTCTGGAGAACAAAAATGTTCTTCACATTCAGTGGTATACCAGTTTATAAACTAAATTCAACATGTTTTTATTAGACATATGTTAGCATTGTCAATATCAATATGGGTAAGACATGAGCCAATCATTGATGTGGTATAGAGGGAAGAGACTTCAAAGTCAGAAAAAAAATTGATTTTTGGTTGGTTACTTTATTCTGTGATCTAGATGTTTAACCTATTTATGCTCAATGTCCTAATTTGTAAAGCACAGAAAATTATTATAATACCACTGTGATAATAGTACAGGTGCCCAAGATATTACGAACCCACTTAGTATTATGAGAGAGAGATGAATTTGTTTTATTTTTAATTAATTAATTAATTAATTAATTTTATTAACATATAATGTATTTGTTTCAGGGGTACAGGTGTGTGAATCATCAGTCTTACACAATTCACAGCACTCACCATAGCACATACCCTCCCCAATGTCCATATCCCAGTCACCCTATCCCTCCCATCTTAGTCCCCTCCAGCAACACTCAGTTTATTTCGTTAGATTAGAAGTCTCTTACAGTTTGTCTCCCTCCCAGGTCCCATCTTGATTCACTTTTCCCTCCCTTCCCTGCTCAACCCCCGCCATGCCTCTCAAATTCCTCATATCAGAGAGATCATATAATAATTAGAGATAGATGAATCTGAAACAGGCATAGGCCCAGGCATATGGAGAATCCATTTGGCACAATATATGTGTTTCTGAAGACAATGCCTCTGGAAATCCAATGCCTTTCATTTACATGATGCCATTCACCTATATATCCATATATATTCATCCATATGAAGGGATGCCATTCATCCCTTATGTGTTCACGTTTCCATCACTATGATGTCTCAGAACAGGGTATCCTCAAACATCACTCATGTATGCATAAATTCATGCATATATACATCTCTTCTCAGTTTTGTCACCATGGTTATGTCGCCTTTTGCATTAAGCTTTCCCATTCCATCAGAAAATAAAGGCAAAAAAAGAAAAGAAAGGCAGAAATTCTAGCAAAATGCTTGGCACTTTCTAGCCTCTTGATCTAAGGTTCAAACTATGTAGCTGAAAAACAGAAGGCTGAGCCCAAATATGTTTTAGAGTTCTGATTTCAGGACTTGCTGACAGATTGGCTTTAAGGGATAAAGGAAAGGAAAAGATAGGAAGACTCTGATTTTGGCTTCAGAACTATGTGGATGGTGGAGCCATTTGCTGAACAGGGGAGACTAGCAGATCGCACGTCTGGATGACAGGGTAGAATTATGAATTGTAGTTTACACAGACTAAGTTTGACATGGTTCATGTATACTGAACTGAGAGAAAGTGGATGGCAACAAGATTTTGGATTTTGGATTTTTGGTTTGGATCTTTGCTAGTAAACTGATCTTGGCCAATTTATTAATATCTCCATATCTCCCTTTATTGATCTCTAAAGTAGGGATAATAATTGTGCCAAATTTGTAAAGTTGTTGAGTGTTAAAATGTGTTAATGTATGTTTGAAAAAATAAGAACTATGTCTGGTAAGTGCTATACATGTCCCAAGTAATGTTATTATTAACCAGAAAGCCCCTTTATTCCATCCAGTTAAAAAGCTCTCTGTATTTCTTTAATCCGAATATTCTCAACAGCGTGTGATGAATTCTACTTATTTTGTTGCCTGGATGAGTTTTGTTAATGAGAAGGATGATTTATTCCAGTATACTACTAGTGTGTTGAATAATTATAGTGATGGTGGGTATCATAATTATTCTTGATTTTAATGGAATTTCTTCCAACTTTTCATCATTAAGTATTTTGTTTACAGCAATTTCTGGTAGATAATTTTCAGCAAGTCAAGAAAATACCTTTCCATTTATAGAAAATTAAGAGTTCTTTCCTTGTTTAATCAGAAATGAATATTCAGTTTTAACAATATCCTATTAGTAGGTCCATCTTTGAGTCTCTTAAATGAGGATGGCATTCTATTTTTATATGACTGTTTTACATATCTCACACACTATTTATCTCTAACATAGATACATTTTATACTTTTCTTCATTTCTACCATAAAAATTTAAACCTATTAAACCATACTCATCTGAATTGCAGTCCCAATTTTCCACCTTGTCAGAATGGTTCTGACATTTTTTGTTTGCTTACATGGCAAGACCAACAACAGCCAGGGGGAGATTAAAGACAATCTCTCTGTAAACACAGTGATATAATTTCATTTATAAATATGCATTCCAGTTTTTATCCAATCAAAGTTTTTGAAATTATGAATTGGATAATATATCTCCTGTCCCACTTTGTCTTCTCCACTCTGCACATCACAGCATAACCTCCTTCTCACCTGAGAACACCTGCCCCATCTCCTCTGACAACACTTCCTGAGGGGGCTGCATAACTTAATAACACACACACACACACACAAACCAAACAATAATTTTGGATTTTACTTTGTTCATCATCCTATCTTTAGCACATTGTGATACTTGTAGCACAACTGTCCAACCTGCTTATTAAGCAAAAACCTTAAAAGTGAAAACTGATACCCTTATTCTTCCTCAAATCCTTGTACCTCCCCATTTCTACTTCAGCCCATCAAGAACCTTGGTGATTTAACACCAAAATGTGTTCTGAACCTAATCACCTATTTCTTCCTGCACTACTGCTTCCCCAACATGCTCTAAGGCCTCATTCCCCAATGCCTCTCTGTTCCCACACCTCCACCCGGACCCCTACAATGGACCAATACTGACCTCTTTGGTGCCTTTCCATCTGGTCTACAGAGCAACAAAGTCATCAATTTGGAATAAGAATCAATTGATGTCTCTAGTGTGCTTAAAGTTTTTCTTATGGCTTATCTAGCCCAGCACAACCTGGTCTCTACATAAATATTCGACTTCATCTCTTGCCTCTTTCATTCATTTTCATCATAATTCTCATTTATAAGAAATCATATTTTTTGGTGTATGCATGTCACCACTTAAAAATTTATTATATTTTATTTTCTGTTCCCTGCTGCCATTATCCTGTCCTTACTCTTCTTGACACTCCCCCCACACACAACCCCCTTATATATTACACGCTGCACTGGTATTAGATTTTTTTTTTTTACTTGACATTACATTTTTGAAATCTGCTTCTATTTACACCGAAATTTTGAATTTGTTACTTTTTCAACTGTATAATATTTTATCATTTGTACATGGCAAATTTCCTAAGAAACGTTCTTCTTGATCAGGTCATATTCTTTCCTGAGTCAGGTCCTTATTGTTTGCCTTTCTCACTTCCTGGAATCTAGCCTGTTCAGAGACACTAATCTGGTCAACAGAAATATAGTCAAGGCACTGATCTCTACCATTAATTCCAATCAGATACATTGTCAGAAAATCATCCTAAGAATGTTAAAAGTATAGTTCAAATGCAAGTACTTAATGAACCTTGCCAAAATTTCAACTTAGATATTATACTAGGTATTTCACACTGAATATTGCACTTTTAGTAGTTTCTATCATGCACAGTCATTTGTGTATTTCAAGGCTAAGAAATCAAAACCAAGAAATTTATCTTCACTAGGTTTTGCTTATAGAAGTTTTAATGTGGGCGAGTTTGTTCTCTCTTTGCATATCCCCAAAGCTGCTGTGCCAGAAAGTGACTTTCCTACTTTGAATGCTTCAAGCCACCAAAGAGATACTATACCAGTTTCCTCAAAGGGCCTCATAGGCACTGGTCCCACTAAGGATTTACAATAATATGCATAATTGTTAGTTTTCCAAAGAGGCTTATATTCAAATAGAATCCTCAAGATATGCCCTCTATTGTACAATTGATTTGTCTAGTTATGACCTGGCAAAAAAGGGGCAGATTCTTACTGAATGCATGCAAATTACTACATTACTGTGAAGACCACTTACTTAGAAGTATTTTGTGAAGTCAGTGAGAACAAGATATGAATCAGTGTTTCATGTCAGTTCATACAAGCAGAGTCTACTAAAGTTAGAAGCAGAGCATAAAGAATGTAAATGATGTCCTCATATGCCTCTCTGCGTATGGACAGTAGCACAATAACAATAGTATGCCAAAACCAGATAACCAAAATTATATTCTCCCATTACTACTATTATTATTAGTCCACATAGTTATCTATTTTTCAGTAAGATTTGGATTCACAATCAGCTTTCATGACATCTTCTACTTTGAAATTGAAAAAGAATCTTGGAAATCCTCACTCAGGCCCTTGAAGGATTCTGACCATCTATTGAAATGATGATGCCAGCTCATACAGAAAAGTCTATATCCATGAGCCCATTCCTTGGATTATGTAAGATGATGACAAGTACTTTGTTGTGGTCCTTTATGCTGGTCTCTGAGATTGCTCTCTCTCATTGGGAAGAAACAGATGCTACATGTTGATGAAAAGAGAGATGGCTCCAGTTAACTTATTAGAGTAACTAGCAATATCTGAATGTAAATTAGTACAATTTCTCTATGGAGAGGAAAAAACAGAAGGTGATAAAATAAACAATACTAGAAAACACATTTGAGAAATTTTGCTGTGAGGGAGAACAAAAAGATCTGAAGGTAGGAATGGGAACGCAAGGGTTAAAGAAAGGAGTTTGGATGCTCTGATGCTTTTTTTCTCCTTGGTCGCAGCCAGTTTAATAACAGGTGGGAAAGAACTACTTGAAAGGCTTAAACTATATAAGAGATAAGGGATATCCTTTGGGTAAGGTCTATGAAAGAGAGAGAGATACAAGTTCCTGAGCAAAGGGATTAGTCTTTGATAGGAAGAAAAACTCCATTACTTTATCAGGTGAAAAGGAAAATAGGTTTCTATATTTGGTATAATAAAGTGAGAGCCCTCCTGTCTGGGCCATCCATTTTTCTCTATGCAGTGAGAAATGAGGTCATTTTCTGTGAAAAATAGATGAGAAGGTTTAGAACTTTGAGGAGAGTAGGGAAGGCTTGAAATGGTCTGTGTAGATGTTTGGTGAGTGAACTAAAGAGCAGATAATAGAGAGTCAGAGGGGAGTGTGGGAACTCAAGTGAGTTTTATAATTATGAAATTTCAAATGCAGATAGAATATTCATATATGTCTTCCATAAATAAATAAAAAACAAGCTATGAAAACAAGTAGCAATATATTTAAATACGTTAGTATCATTTAGAGTAAAACCTTTGACCAAATGGAATGAAATTAGAAATAAATAAAATGATACCCCAAAAGTAACCAAATACTTAAAAATTAAACAATATAACTTTATATAACACATGAATAAGAGGGGGAGTCACTTAGTAAATTAGGAACATTTTAATCCAAAGAAAATAAAAACACAATACATCAAAATTCACAGTATGCAGCTAAAGCTGTGGTTAGAGGGAAACTGGTCCATCCAATGCTTATAATAGGAAGAAAGAAATCTCAAACATTTTAATCTGAATTTTGATCTTAAGATGCTAGGCTCATAAGAGAAAATTAACCCCAAAGTGTAAAGTAGAAAATAGTAAATAAAGTAGAAATCAATAAAACAGAAAAGGGAAAAAATAGAATTAATAAACTCAGAAAATGTTTCTATTGATAGATATATAATTATGATAAATAACTTGATGCAGGAATTTTTTTTAAAGTAGGATAATATCAATATCAGGAAAGGAAAGGAAACATCCCTAAACATTTTATAATTATTAAAGTTATAATAAGAGAAAATTATGAAAAGCTTTATGGTAATAAGTTCAACAACTCAGAGGACAAGGGGAAATCAAACGTCAAAATTTTTAAACTGACACAAGAAGAAATAGAAACTCTGTATATCTTTATATCTTAAAGAAGTTGAATTTCTAACCAGAACCTTTTCCCTGGGAAAATCATAAGGCACAATGACTTCACTGATGAATTATATAAAATATTTTAAAAAGATACAATATGAAACATACACAAATGCATTAAAAGTAAGTAATTGCATCTTTAAGAAACCTATTTCCAAATAAGGACACATTATGAGGAACTGTGGGTTAGGACTTCAACACACCTTTTAGGAGGGCACAAGCCAACCCATGACAGATAGCTACACTGACACCATTTGACAAAAAATGATTAAAAATATAAAATATGAAAGATAAAATATAAACTTTAATCTTTTAAGAGAACGCAGAGTACTCAGACAAAATCTAAGTGGAGACATAAAATGAGATGTCAGCAGCTGCTTTGGGCAGGCTCAGTTGACAGACTGGAGCTGCATGGTCTAGAGTGGCCTTCTCTCCTGTGTGACACTTGGTCACTGGCCAGCATGCTAGCCAGTCTGACTGCTTCCAACAGCATTAGGTTACCGAAAGAAGGTGAGTCCTGACGTGCATTTTTCAAGCCTCTGCTTGCATTACATTTGCTGTTACTCTATTTTCCAAAGCACACAAACAGAATAGAGGCCAGAATTGACCCAAAGGAATAAATAAAGTGATGAAAACAAATGGGATTCTGAGGCATACACACCCTTAGGTGAAACCCAGAGAATTCCATCCTGAGCAAACCACTACCTGAAGACATGAATTCTAAAAGAACATGGAAAGGATGATAGAATGCCACTTCCTTGGTAGTTTACCTTATATGACAATTTGATCACTGCCATGAATACTTAATTGTCTTCCCTGATGGGAGAGGAACATTTTCCTGCTGTTCTGAAAGAATCAAATGGCCATCTTGTGAACTGTCTATGAAAGAGGGCCACAGAGCAGGGGACGGTAGGCTCCTCGGGACCTGAGGCTGGCATCCACTAAGACAGTACTCTGAATTGCAAGAGAATTAATTTTCCCAGCAACCAGAATGAACTTGGAAGTAGATGCTTCCCTATGTGGAGACTCCAAATGGGCCCACAGCCTTGCTGATACCTTGGTTGCAGCCCTGTGAGATGGGAAGAAGAGGGCCTCAATAAACTATGCCCAGACTCATGACTAACAGAAACTTAGAACTAACAAACTGTGTTGCTTTATGTCATCAAATGTATGGTGAATTGTTACAAAACAGTAGAAAACTAATACAAGATATTACTAAAAAGTATCCATGACAGTTATCAGTCCAATCCTCTATCATTATCTGCACCTCTGTTCTAATGTAAGTCTTTTTTTTAAATTTTATTTTTTTATTTCTTTTCAGCATAACAGAATTCATAGTTTTACACCACACCCAGTGCTCCATGCAATGCATGCCCTCCACAATACCTACCACCAGGCTCCCCCAACCTCCCACCCCCCACCCCTTCAAAACCCTCAGGTTATTTTTCAGAGTCCATGGTCTCTCATGGTTCATCTCCCCCCCAATTTCCCTCAACTCCCTTCTCCTCTCCATCTCCCCAT
>PISX010012436.1:0-60739 GCA_004024625.1 Mellivora capensis | reverse complement strand
TAGAGGACTTTCATGAGAAACAGTTCATCACAGATATCACACAATGGTGAAGAAGTCAATCTTCTATGTCTGAGCACCTGGTCCATTCAGATTCAGATTCAGAAATCACTATTCCCATGCCTGTGGAAATATTATTCTTCTAAAGCCAAACTGACATGAAAAATCAAGCACTATTTGCCGCTGTCTCTCTAAGCTTTTTCCTTCTAAAGCTGGTTCACTAAGATTCCAGAAAGCTTCATCAAACATCTGGTAACAGGAGAGATTACACAGAGAATAAAAACATCCACATTTAGCATCAGCTGTATGAACCAGAAACAAAGAGATCACTGGTCAGGTTTAATTCTTTCAAAGATGGGGAGTCTTACATGAAGTTTTCTTATAAACATACATATTAACAAAATACAATGTGGTCAAGAGTTTAAAACTTATGGATTTTTGCAGAAGACACCCTATGATGGAAATGCACTTTGGTAGAACACTCGATGAGATATAACAACTAAAATGGATCCAGGCTAGCTATTTAGGCAGGCAGCAAAGCCAAAAAAGCAAAAATGAAACAAAATAGAAGAATTACTCCAGATATCTTCATAGCTTACTAATTAAAGATTATGTGAAAAGTTATTACTAGGTTTAGAACATCCAAAAAATGGACCCAGGCTGGCTATTTAGGCAGGTAGCAAAGTCGAAACTGAAAAAAAATAGAAGAATTACTCCAGGTATCTTCATAGCTTATTAATTAAAGATTATGTGAGAAACTATTACTAGACTTAGGCCATCAAAAAGGCCTACTTCGTAAAGTATAAACATAGTTCACAGTCGTTGACACAGTAGTTGAAATAGTTACAATGTACACACTTAGGAGAATTTTTTTCCCCCAAACACCAAAAAAAAAAAAAAAAAAAAAGCAATGTGTGAGTAAAGCTGTCAAAAGAGGCCTCTGCATTTCTAAAAGTGTTACTAGCATGCCTGGTGCTTGTCACTGGGGTACAAATGAGGACCATCTATTTTGGATACCACTGAGGCAGCAGAAGAAACTGACTATACAAAACATTTCCCCAAGACATTTCCCCTTCATTGTTCATTGCATGTTTGTGGTGAGGTCACCTTGAGGAAAATTCAATAAATAAGTCCCGTTAATATACTAAGTAACAAACATGTTTGCCATTGTAAAACATTAACCACTCCTTTATGGATGTCTAGAATGTCCCGGATACCAGGCCAGTAGTGCCCAGGGCAGTTTGCTGCTATTTATTTTCTCCAAATAGACTTTATGACTGGTTCTCAAAGTTCAGCTTTACAAAGAAAATAATGGCAACAAGTCATTAAATCTTTTTTTTTTTTTTTTTTTTTTGTCACCAGCTTTAAAAATCCAGTCGGGAGAATGGAAGCTATTTAGCTAATGCAAATGGGCAGCTTCTTAAAATCCCATCCTCCTTCTGGGGGAACAAATCCGACTTACCTAACAAGTCAGTGTAAAGTGCCTGTTCCAGGTCGCCCAGCATTGTGAGGATCACGTCCTCATCCAGATGAGCTGTGCCTTCCCGCAGGCAGCTTTCTCCCTCCTCCTCAGCCCAGCTCCTGCTGATGCTGCTTTGCCTGGAGGACACGTTTTCATCTTCGGACCTGCTATCTTCATCACTCTCGCCTCCCAAGCCCTTTCTGGAAGACCACTCCTCCAAGCCCTCACTGCCTGACTGACTAGCGGGCAGAAGGCTCCAGGCCCCCGGGCCGCCGGTGTGGTACAGGGACTGCACAGAGCGCGAGATAAATCTGGACAGCGAATGCCTCTCCGCATAGTCCGATTCTCTCTGGCTGGCCTTTGCGGCATTCCCAAACCAGTTGGAAATGCGCACAGTGGGTCTCCTCTCCCCCTCGCTGGTGAGGGCAAGATTGGTCAGAGACTTCTGCTTCTGAAGGCAAGCTCCCCTTCTCCTTACTTCTTTGCTCCGAAACACAGAGAGTTCAGCCGGCCGCTGCATGGCTCTTCTGGGGGCTTCTTCTTTTCAACTGGACTTCATATTGTCTTTTACACAGAGAAAGCAACTGGCATTTTTGGTTTTAATTAACACATGCTCTTCAGTAAAAATCCCAACAGGTGCCAACATTCACATAAGACTCTAGAGCGACAGTACAATTAATCAGTTGCCCACAATCAAGCTTGCCACATTCTCTTTCTAATCAGAAGTACTTACAAGCATTTTGCTTGAGTGTATCTGAAGCAGAAAAGAGTTCACCAAAGACACTGCTCCAGCTGAAAGTAGCACAGGAAGCCAACTACGTTTTCCAGTCTTCATCCAATCATGTGTCTCAGCAGGACGATGGGTCCACATTTCCCTCTATCACTTCTGTGTTCCCAAACGCGAGGTAGTGAGGCACCAGTGATTTCACTCACGGTTTTTTGTTTTATTCTTTTCTTTTCTTTTCTTTTCTTTTCTTTTCTTCTCTTTCTTTCTTTCTTTCTTTTTTTTTTTTTTTCCCTACTTCTCACCAGCCCTTCACTGATCTAGGTCTGCAGCTCTTGACTCTAGATGAGCTGACACGTTGCAACGCATACAGCCTCCGCATCGGAGCCCCCTAAGAGCAGAAATTTAGCACCGAAGCCCAGTGCTGCACAAGCATCTGGGGCTTTAGTATTCCACCTGCGTTCTCAGATCTATGGCCCTTCCTTGCTGCTGCAGTGGATGCTGCTGGCTGCCATGGCAGCAAACATCCTGCTAAATTAGAACAGAAGCACGGAAGCGGCTGTCCAGCCTAGAATGCCACAGGTTTCAAAGCCAAGCCCGAACGAGAGGCTACACTATTAACCCTCTGCACATTTAAATCACTCCTGGCCACCCAGCACCAGATGAGAACACACACACACACACACACACACACGCACACATTCTCTGATTCAGAGAATGACAGACTAATTCTCTATAGCTGCAGGCAGCTGAAGCAGGCAGATCTGCCTTCTGAATGTTGGGATTTGTGCTGTAAAAGCACAAATCAAATTCAAGAGTGTAAAGGACCTAAAAAACGTAGCATGACACTCTCCACAGGCTGGCAGATAATGCTTTAAAGGGAAAGGCTTCACCTCATCTGTCAAGGGCTTGTTATGCTGAAGCTATTTAGTAAAATCCTAACGGGACAATTAAAAAATCAACACTTCTTCCTGTAAAAATTAGCAAAGAAAATAACTCAAGAGGATTTTCCCCAATATTTTCACTCAAAGCACAATTAAAAGTTGATGTCCAAGAATACAGAAAATAAGTATGTGACAAAAAAAAAAATACAAATTATATTTTTTGATACTGAGCATTTTTTCTGGTCTACTATTGCAGCAGCAGCAGCTCTTTGTTTTTTAATATTTTAATAAAAACAGACAATTTATTATATTTATCCTGTACTGATTGTGTATATTCCCCAGCACCCCAAAATTCTAAATTTAGGAAAACTTTTAAAACACTTATTAAGTTAGGAGGGACCATAAGTACTATTTAAAGCTAAGGAGAAGAGTATTTAAAAAAATTTTTTTGAGGTTTTCTGCCAATAAACATTCCATATGAAAAAGAGGAAAGTAGAGAAATACATAGAAATATTGGTGCCTTTCCAACTGATAAGTCCCTATCATTTTCTGAACTAATAAGATCAAATTATCTCTGAGCTTTCACTTCATATTGAGTACCTCAACTAGGGGAAATGCGCAATTTCTTAACTATATAAATTAGCATTATAATATACACTGCCTATACCTTTACATATGATAATAACCTTCTTTGCAAAGCTAATTAATTCTTAAGATCAGCCCCAAGGAAGATCATAGCTAGATCTGTTTCACACACATATATATAAAAGGGAATTAAATGAAAGGCAATTTTTTACAATTATTTGCAGAAAAGAAATTGCAATTAAGCAAACAAATCTGTGAATGTGAATACTGATTCTCAATTCTTTGGTCTTTAAAAATAAATTTCTTAATTTCTTATATGCAGTGTGCTTAAATGAGGGTACAAATGTCAAATCATAGAAACTGATGATTATCCTTATAAAAACATCATCTTACAAAGTGTTTTTTTAAAAGATCAAAATGCCACTCCCCTCTGGATTCCTAAGCAATACATTTCTTTTTCATTTGGAATTACTGTGACCCAGTAAATCACCAGGTTATGAGACTGGTGAGATGCTATATAACTTTATTTTCTCTGACATGTATTACACTAAGGTACACATGTAGTGTACTCTTGAGTTTCACAGATTCATAAAAAAGGGAATGAATTCTTATGCTTTAGACATCAAAATTAGTGAAAACAATAATTATGCCCTCTTCTTATACAAAGGAGCTTGCTACCAATCAGCTTAAACCAGTGGTTAAACTTTAGTGTTCAGAACTCTCGGAGGACTCATTAAGTTATAGCTTGTTGGGCCCCAGCCCCATCCCTACTCATTTAGTAGGTCTGAAAGGGGCTGGAGACTGCATTTCTAACATATTTCGGTGATGCAGATACTGCTGGTTCTGGGACCCCACTTTGATAACTACTAGCCCGAATCTAGTGTTTTTCAACTGGGTTGAGGATATTCAACTGGGTTAGGGGACATTCAGCAACATCAGGAAACATTTTCATTTGTTACAACTGGGCAGTGTGGTGCTTCTGACACCTAGTAGGTAGAGGCCAGTGATGTTGATACCCCGACAATGATAGGACAGTCCCCCACAACAAAGACTTATGCAGACTACAATGTCAGTAGTACAAAGGTAGAAAAATTGTGGCTTAGACTAAGTTATGTTGAATCCACAAATGTTTTAGAAATTCTAGTGGCTTACAAAAACAAAGATGCACTTTTGCTCACATGAATGTCCACTCTGTTGGCTGCAGCTCTGATCCAATTACCCCTAATACTAAGACCCATGCTAAAAGAGCAGGAACAGTCTTCAGACATGTTCATACCATGATAGAGGAACAAGCAATGAGAGATCCAAGCAAATTGACTCTTAAAGCTTCTGCTCAGGAATGGCCCATATCATTTTTCCACTCATATTTCATTGGTCAAATTAAATCACATGGTCTATCTGATTCATGGATCAGGAAATATAATCTTCGAGTACGGGTAGACCCAGGAACGGGCTGATAAGAAGAAACTGGTTATTTTGAATAACCCTAACAGAAAACATCAAAAGGGTATATCTTTAGCTAAAAATATTGTTGTCAATTTGCAGCTACAATCGTTTTTACCCTGGAACCACATCAGTTCATCAATTTACAATGAATAACAGTGGGGAACCCACTTCTTGCTTCTGCAGAGGCAGCTATACCTGCTTCCTTTGGATGTGCATTCATTTACGGGTATAATTACACTTATTTGCATTCACCCACATAAATGTATGTTATACAAAGTGGAGGAAAAGCTTTGGTGCATAGGAGATGAATATACATTATCAATACTAAAAATGAGAATCACTCTAATTTTACCAAGACTTAACATAAAGCTTAGCTTCTATAATGTTCTAAAAAAGAATGCTTTTCAGCTTTCAATAAACATAATTATAAAGTGGTCATTTAAGTAAGAGATCCAAACTGATTTAAATTACCTGAGATTGATTTCTTAATCTTTCTAAATATTCAAGAAAAAGGCAACTTAAGTGATCATTCACAAAAGTCTTAAATACCAGATAGTGACCATTATTCAAGACAAAGTCTGGTAAGTCAGAAAAGAAAACACATGTAACCATTAGCTTATCCTGCTTAATCTCAATTTTCACTTCTAAAATGATTTCCCAAATTCATTCAATTACGTTATTACCTTTTCACAAATGGCATGCCAGCTTTGCTAATACCAAGGCAGTCTGGCACTTTCAATGTTTTTCAGTTGAGTATAAATTCTAGATAAAGGTTAAAAAATGCATTAAACAGATGTTATACATGTTGGTAAAAAGCCTTATGCACAAAAAAAGGGCAAGGGTGAACGTATGTAAAAACAAACAAAAAGCAAAAAAAACCCAAAAACAACAAACAAACAAAAACACCTAAAAACTTTCCTGAATGATTCCAGTGGACTAAAAAAATACAGCTCACTTTACATTTGGCATGCTCTCTTGGCACTTGAAAAGGATAGTCTCTGAGGTCACATTCTTTCTGTCAATGAATATAAGAATGAAACCCAAGCCATAGCGGTAAAATCTGAGCCACCACTCTGGCTGGACTTAGAGTATTGAAGTTGTGGCATGAATCTTAAAGGATAGGCAAGAAGCTCACTCACCCATTGCCACAAATTATCTAATATTTTCCACCTGACTGTAATAATTAATGGAACCCCCCATTATTAGATTGGGTAAAAATCCCGAGGTTTCCCCCCTAAGAAAATGACAAGTAATAGGAAACTTGAATGATATACACAAAGAATTCAGAGGGATAGAAGGTCACCAAATTGAAAAAGTCTTGCATTTTCTCCCGTATGCCATTTTATTATCATTCATTTCTGATACGTTTCTTCACACCATTTTTTAACTACATTTTAACTTCCACTACCATTTAATCACAAAGACAGTGTTTTTTGTAACTTCATGTGAATTACCATGTAGATGAAAGTGAAAGAGCTAAGCTTCCTGGCTAACTTCATGAATCTAACAAACCTGCTTTTCCGTGTGAACTATTCAAGTCTGCTCCTTAACATTACATGTCTCGCCTCTTGAAGGTCATGCAATAGGGATGCTTTTCACATTGTTTAAGCATAAAAAGGGATTTTTCCTGGGGAACAAAACAGAAGAATGCAGGGAAGGGGGATGGATAATTTTAGGCATGGCTTGTGCACAGGGGCTCAGACATTACCTACAATGACCTTGAGCTCATTCTCTCCTGCTCTTGGTTCTGTTTTCTTGATGTTTATTTCACTTGAGGGTGAAGGTAACTGCCGGAAGGTCCTAGCTTCTTTTGATTAGTGTTGGTTCTACTGGAAAAACCACATCTCTCTTCTAATAGCCTTAGGAAAGGTTCTGAGATTTATTCTCATTGGTTCTGACTAAACTGAATTGGGCCACATGTCCATTCTTGAAAGGGCCACTGTGATTAAGGGAAAAGGTTGTTCTGATTTGATCTGCTTGTGTCAATTTTACTTGAACCTCTTAAGCAGTGATTGATAGGGCAATGGTTTCCCCCACCAGAAAAAAATAAGAAGAAGGAGAAAAAATAAGATTAAGGTGTTATTATTATTAGCAGATAGGGTAAGGGATGTTGGTCAGCCAAAACTATACCAGGATATCAAGGCATATTTACTATGAAGCCAATGGTTCTTCAGATACAGATCTTCTAACCATCTTATGCTCCTTCCTAAAACACTATGTGTAATTTTATATATCTATTTTTATATTATTTTCACGCTCCCTCAAATAGCATAGGCTTCAAAAATTCTCAAAACCGGATCTTATCCTGCCAAGACTAAATCCATCAGAGTTCTATATCATTAGGGCTACTTCTCTTGGAGAGCAGGACAGAATTAGCCCCAGTAAAGCCCCCGCACCAACCGTTACCAGAAAGAGTTCAACAATAACAATAGCACTGAAATTTCTGGTTATAAAAAACCAGTGAACTACCAAGATTCCAGTGAACTTAAGAAAAGTTCCCACTTTTATAATAAAAAACAAATGAAACTACTAAGTAGAATCTTTTTATCAAATTGTTTTCATTGAAGTTGTTTCTTCCTGGAATATGATTTTAAGCCCTTTCTAACCTCTTCATAGCTAACTTAGTTGCTCCCAGGCATCTAGTAATTTAATTATTTGTGGTGTTAACGTTTGTGTCTTACTCTTTCATAACAGGGCTCATGTGTTAGTCATGTTTGTTTTCCCAATCCTTGCAACGCCCAGTATGGATAAGGTACCAGGCAAAGATTACTGAAAATATGGACAGATGAATAAAACTCTATCTCACAACAATCCTGTGAGTTTATTAAGCATCACAGTCTATCTCAAAAAAAATAAATAAATAAATAAAGGAAACCAAGGAAAAATTCAGCTAAATGATGGCAGCGCAGAGGCCAGAAGTATATTTTTCTACTTCCTAGACCATCTCACTTCCCTTATTTCATCTTGTCTTTGAAGGAATATTCTGTGGGTTCAGCAATGATTTCAAGTACTTCTGTGGTCTGTGGTTTCTCTAGCAGTCAGAATATAGTAGCGACAACAGAAATCAGGAGGAGAAAGAAAGAAAGGAAGGGGTCAAGAGAAGTTCTGGTTTTGATTTTTTAAAAAATTAAAACAGGAGATAACTAGCACCCTGAGGACTACAGAGAATGATTTGGAGCAGAGGGAGATATTAAGGAGGTAGAAGAGAAAGTAATCTGAGGAAAGGTGGAAAGAATGTGTATAAATGTTGTATGTAGGTAGATGTGGTAGCAGGGGTGTATGAAATTCTTTTCTCTCTGCTTTAATTTTTTGCAATGAAATCAACATCAAGGTCATCAGTTAAGGGAGAGGGTAGAAGAGCTGTAATGGTAAGTTTGAGAAGAAAAGGTGTAAAATTGTCATCTAAGAACTTGAGAAGGTTCTTAGATGACAAAAAAAAAAAAAAGAATGAATGTACTGAAGAAATACAAAATGACTGCTAGGCAATACTAAATATTCTTTAAATGTTGGGGGCCATAAATGTAAAGTGAATCACATCACCATGGGACGTGTTTTCCTCCAGGTTCATCCACTGCTGGTACGGAACAGGTAGAAGGTTAAACGTAACCAGGACTCTGACTTTATCAAATGAAGTGAGAGGGGAGCAAGAGTAAAGGGTATATGCAAAAGTCAAACTGCATTCAGTTACAGAGGAGTTCAGTGAGTTGGAGTGGGGGGCGGGATAGAGAAAGAATATGCAGAGTTTGATGAGGGTCAGTAAAATACTGTGGGATCACCATTTAGACCCAATAGGAATAGAATTTTAAAATGGGATCCATAGTTAAATCAGCATTTAGAAATCTTAGTAGAAGCACTGGTAGAATTGGACCAAAAGAAAGAGCACTGAAAAGCCAGGATGGAATCAGCAAGATTGGGATGCCTACAAGTGAGTCTGTGGGGAAGCTGCAGAGACTGATGATGACTGCATGGAGGGTAGGACCATGAGCTTAAGTAGCTCAGGAGGGATTAGAAGACAAGATCATTGGAAGAAAGACCAGGGTCTGCTAATCATCCTCTCATCACTGGTCTACCTGTATGCTCTCACCTAGATTCTTCCAATTACAGCACTCAATTTATAGCTTACTAATCATAAATGAATATCCTCTTCTAGAAAATCTCAAGTTTGCCTCAGAGAATTTTTTTACTATTTTATCATTTTATTTTATTTTACTATTTTTTAAAAGATTTTATTTATTTATTTGACAGACAGAGATCACAAGTAGGCAGAGAGGCAGGCAGGGAGAGGAGGAAGCAGGCTCTCCATGGAGCAGAGAGCCCAATGCGGGGCTCGATCCCAGGACCCTGGGATCATGACCTGAGCCAAAGGCAGAGGCTTTAACCCACTGAGCCACCCAGGTACCCCACTATTTTATCATTTTAAACAAATAACAGAAATGACACAGATAAGACTCATTTCACCATTTATTTGCTGTTTTCTTTTATTATATTCCTATCTAAGTCACAGACTCAAATCTATGATTCTATATAAATAATTGAAACAATGCAAAGTAGTATTATACTTCCAATAAATCCATTAAGTTATTATATTGTGTTCAAGTCTAGTTTATATTTTACTTTTAAATGTTATATTTAAAATAGAATATTAAATGGAAATCTTAACTGAAAATATGAAAAAATGATCAAGTGGTGGACAGAATAAGAAACCAGAGAAAAAAAATCAAATATGGATTATTTAGATATATTCAGTGATATAAGAATTTCAAAGAAACAATGTTCCTTGTGAAATTCCCATAAAAATTAGAATTCAAACTGTACTAAATGCATTTTGTATTACATACTTGAGCTCTAATATTTCATAGGTATCTTGATACATAATTGAAGACATTCATGAATACAGAAATGTCTGAAGTATATGAATCTTCATGCCATACTAAGTTTTAAAAATATCTAGTCACAATACATATATCCATCATCATTCTGATTATGAGACTATCTGGAGCTATGGGAAAGCCAAAGCTTCCCCCAACTACTGAAAATTCTGCAAACACCATCCCGATTGCTATGTCTTGCCATCACCTTTTCTACCTTTACTCAGCACTGGCCCACTGTAATCTTCACACAAATTTCTGATGCCTGATGATGCCATTGATAATTCTACAAGGACCCCTTGAAATGTTGTGTTATCAAAGTGGTCATTATCTACTGGAGGATATTGTGTTAATTGCTGCAGCCTGCCAAAGTGTTCAAGTTCACCAAAGTGGAGAAGCTCTTTAGCACCCAAATTTGTTGTATGGTTATTTTTGAGAGCTTCAGGACAATTCTTTGAATCTTTGAAGTACAATAGCAACTTTTTTTATATTAAATATTTCTTTGTGTGTTTTTTTTTCTTCAGAATTTACCAGGGCTGACCAGAAACTTATTGGAATAATAGATATACCACTACTTCTATGAATTCTTACACTTAGATAAAATGTTCTTAAACTCTTTTTCCCCTTAGGAGCACATATTTTGCTAAGAGCTTTCTTAGTTGCTCATAAATATGGACCTATATAATACAGTTACACCGAAGGTTTTCCATATATGCCTATGTTTGCCTGGACCCTAGGGAAAAAAAAAACCTTGGACTAACACATAGAAGTATGTTTTATATACTTAAAAGTCTGACAAATCATGTCTGGGTATGAATATGGGGTTTTTTTCTTAAAGTATTTATATGTAATGAAATATTTCCATAATTAGATTTTTTTCCTAAAATACATTTGGGGCCATCTTGTAAGAGTTTTCTAAATAACATAGAATTGAAAAAAGAAAGGGTTAGATTGGCCATGGAATATTTGCATTGACATGTGATCGTTAACATTTTTTAAATCTCCAAATATATTCAAGGGCTGTCTTATTAACAATGGAAAGTTTTCCAGAACCTCTCTTATATTGAACTTGACTAAGGGCGAGAATGACTTAAAGATCTCAACCTCTAAAAGCACTACCATTCTTTACAAAATTCTTCACAGAACAACAAAGAGACCACCCTGAGCAAAGTAGCCAAATATCTAAGAATCTCTGAAGTATGAGATGGACACAGTCCATTTATGCTTAAGAAAAAACAGTATAGCACAGTAACACTTAATAAAAAGACTTACAGAGAGATTGCAAAAATTCTGAGGTTTGACCTACCCATCAGTCAGGTCACTTACCGGATATCTCCTCTAGGCACTGCTTAGCAGTTTTATTATATGATAAATCCATCTTAGTAGGACTGGTACAGGAGTCAGCAGATGGTAAAGAGGTACCTTCATTTTCTGAATGCGATCTGAAATTAACCAAAAAGACAGAAACAGATAGCAATTGTTGTCAGCAGTGACTCAAAGTTCTCTAGTACAAGCAGAAATCAACATGTTGAAGGTTTTCTATCAAGATAAGTAAGCATTTCCTAATGACGGAGACATTCCAAAACTATTAGAGATAGTCTTTATTATATTTTTCATATACAACCCAAGTAGGAGTGAGATATTAAATCATATTTCTTAGACTTTCCTAAACTTGAAAGCTTGTAATTACCAATAGTTGTATTTCGGAGAAGCAAAAGACGAAAAGATCCAACTTTTTTTTCTGCTGTTTTAGAAAAAATGTCTGGCTAAGTTGTGTTCTTGTCAGAATAACCAATAAAAGTACTGAAAGCACCCCTAAAATTATTTTTTCTATGAAAATTCTAGAAAATATGTCCTAAAATTTGAAGTATAAGTAAAAACAAATTTCAGAAAAGTTAAAGTCAATGAAAACCAAATTCTCACTAAATGTTCATCTACTCTATATTTTATGTTTATGTGTGTGTGTATGCATTGGTATGTATTTGTGTGTGTGAGTAAAATGTAGAGAGTAGGTCTAACCAAATGAAAAGCACGCAACAGACAGACTGCATATATTCTTGACATTCCAACCTTACTTCATACATTGCTTCTTCCTTTTATGCATAGGCGAATGTTTTAAGAAACATGATCTTTCCTGACGCAGCTTCAAAATCTACAAATATTTGATCCAAATCACCACATTTTAAAAAATCTACGTCATGAACTACTAAGACACAGATGGAGGCAAGGCACTATAGCATTGTATGCTAGACTGTGTCCTTTGGAGACTTCTCATTTGCTGAGAGTCCCATTTGTACAACCGGGTTTGGACCATGGCAAGAGGTCACTAAATAATCCTCACTTTTAAAGACATCTATAGAAAATATTTATATGTGAAAGGAAAATGCAGTATGTTTTTTCTGAATCAATTTTTAATTAATATGTCATTTTTATTCTAAATCCTGGTGTTGTTTGAAAGGAAATAAAGCATAATCACCAAAAATACTTTGAATTGATCTGACAGATATGAAAACTCTGAGCTCATTAGGATTTTAAGAAATCATGGAAAACTTAATGTTGTACGTATGGGTGTATGTGTATATAAGATATTGATATAGAAAAGAAAGAGCTATGTAAGAATTCATACAAATGGTTTCTGTTGATTTCTGACAGACTGTCCTTATTTTACTAACTTAAAACTGAATATAAAAAGCGTGGCAAAATTAAGAAAGAGAATATAGTATCCAAATGACAGGATGTACCATAAAGGCTAGTAAAGACCTCAATGTTGCTAAAATCAACATGTCTTAGTCTTCACCTTCCTTGATGTTTTGGCAGCATTTAGAACAGAAGACCATTAGTCTTTTCATGAAATTGCCCTACCCTGGCTTCTATTACAAAAATCTTCCAGTTTGTACCCCATTCTCTATAAATGCTACTTTTCCCCTCTTTTGTTCTCTTTTACCCAATCATTAAATGTTTTTATGCTCACCACTGTATCCCAATGCCTTGCCCTAGTCTCACAATATGTTGCACTCAGGAAGTAGTTGATAAATAAAAAATCTTACTAGTAGTGATAATAAAATGGCATTACTGGAGTATAGGACATGGAAGGAAGCATGGTATAATGGTGCATGCACTGGGTTTCAGTGTAAAACTCGGCTAACTACCTACTTACTAACTCATGTGACCTTGCTAGGGTACTTACTCTCCTTGAACCTCAATTTGCTCATGTATGAAAGCAAAGAAAAATATGCTCCTTGCAAAATAATTGTGAACTCAAGCGTTATTATTACTTAAGGTTTAGAAAGGCATTCTCTTGAGGCATGTAGGATTCTGGTCAACATTAAAATGTGGGGTATATATCTGGCTCTCTGTATAGCCTATTTCTTTTCTTCTCTGGCTCCCAGGTTCTCCTATAGCCCTGTCTATTGATACCCCTTGCTATTCACTGCTGAAGCCCACTATAGTTGGCTCCTCTACTTGGGCTCATTTCTCACCGGCCACTGTCCTTCCCTGACCTGATCCTTAGCCAGCTGTCTCTGAATGAAGGGATAAAATCCTCTGAAGTTTTCTAAGGACTTTTGTTACTCACTGAAGAAGTTTAAACGGAGAGTATATAGTGAGATTGGAGAACCCAGGGAAAGCTGACTGGCTGCATGCCAGGAAGGCAGGGTGCCTTGGTAAACTGGCTGTGAGCCAGGATTAGCCTCTAGTCCTGCAGACTCAGTATTCACAGACCAACCTCTCAGAAGCTGAGTCACATTAAGTAGTTCACTGTGATGGCTGTCTAAAGCCCAGTGCCAACTGGTTCTTATTAGAACAAGATCAGCAGCTGTTATAGGAGCCTGAATGCCTGTGGTCACGTTAGTTACAAAGATTCACAGTATCTCCCTCTGGAAAAATCTGCATGGAGCAAAAGCATATTCAGAACGTGTTTTGAGAGTACAAATTTTGCTTTGCTCTGAACAAACAGATCTTAAAAAGTACTGCTCAGGAGCTGACTGTGGCTATCTTCCTCAGTATGTGAGACCTGGTAATCTGTGCCATCAGCCGTCACCACACCCCCATCTGAGTCTCTCTCTTTTTTTTTTTTTTTTTTTTTAAGATTTTTCTTTATGTATTCGAAAGACAGAGATCACAAGTAGACAGAGAGTCAGGCACAGAGAGAGGGAAGCAGGCTTCCCGCTGTGCAGAGAGCCCGATGCGGGACTCGATCCCAGGACCCTGAGAACATGATCTGAGCCAAAGGCAGAGGCTTAACCCACTGAGCCACCCAGGCGCCTCTGAGTCTCTTTTATAAAAAGTATGCATGCTTCTGACAGCTCAGTCTTGTCTCAGGAACCTTTGTTTTATTTTATTATATGAATCTGTCAGTGTGTGTTTCTGGCTGATTCCCTCTTTATTATCCTTTTTTACTTTAAGTCACAAGAGGCAATCTTATTTACCTTATTTTCAAGTTCTTTGGTGTATTTTCCATGGTATTACCTACATTAGCAATGCTATTATTGGAAGAAGGTTGATCAAGGAAAGGAACATAGGAAGGTTAAATTTTAAATATAAAAAGGACTTGGAAGTCATCTTTGGTTTGCATGGACATGTAAATGGGTCCAGATCTCTGTTTTACATATGTTATGAGCCATTCATTTCTCCAGGATTTCCATTCAGTATTTGTTAGAGTAGAATCAGATTTTAACCCCAGTCTCCAAAGGGGTGATTATTGCTAACTGGTAAAGATTTAACTTTTATACAAATGATCAAAGAAATTCAGTTAAATCTCTGAAGACTCCCAACATGTCTTCTCTTTTTGTACATGTTTCATTCTAATAAAATAAAAGGATTTGGGGTTGCTTCCTGAAACAATTTCTGAAGAGTTCAGAATCAAGTGTTCTTCAATCAAAGGGTACATCTTGACAGATATAATGGATACTAAAGTGGCATCATCCACTGTTCCCACAGAAACTGATACTGCATTTTCCTCATATTGATTGGAAAAAGAAAAAGTAAGTGTCATGATGTTCCTTTAAAATATTTAGAAAATATGTCCTTTGCAGACTAATTACTATGCATTTACAACATGGTCAATATGTTACAAATACCCATTGAAACTGTAAAATACAGCCCTGCAAAAAAACATCATTTAATTCATTTAGAGTGCTAATAAGCCAGGCTCTCAGTGTTAGTACCTGTTACTAAGGGGGTAGTGGTGAAAAATCTAGACTTCACTGATAATTGACATAAAAGCTCTTTCCTGTCTATGTGTACTTACTACGTGTCAAATACTAGGCCTGGTATTCCTGTTGTTGTGTTATGGAATGAACATCTGCTTCTTCCCCCAAATTCTTATGTTGAAAACTAATCTCCAATATGATTGGAGACTGGAGAAGGAGATGGAGACTTTGGGGGCCAATTAGGTCTTGAGGGTAGAGCACTGATGTCTGGGATTAGTGCTGTTGTAGAAGAGACCTCAGAGAACTCCATTGCCCCTTCTGCCACATGAGCAGAGAGTGCGAAGATGGTCATCTATGAACCAGGAAGCAAGCTCTCACCAAACATGGAATGTGCCAGCACTTTGATCTCAGACTTCCTGGCCTTCAGAATCATGAGAAATAAATATGTGTTGTTTAAGCCACTCAGTCTATGATATTTTTGTGAGAGCAGTTTGAACAGATCAAGACACTTATAATGTAGGTGCTATAGATAAATTTAGGCTTCTAGAGTTTAATAATTTGTCTATGGAACAAGCTGGTTGACAATCATTCTGTATTTGAAACTGGCTGCCTCTAAATACTGTTTTTTAACTGCTACCCTCCAGTTTAATACCACCCAAATGGTATTAAACTGGACACTATTTTAGTACACTTAAGTTCTCCTTCGCTGACACATACCTCACTCACTAAGTTAGTAACACACAATATTTGAATGTGACAATATCTATTGGTCTACCTGAAATATTATTCTGTTCTTTACTACCTTAAATTTTTACTCTTGGGAAAAAGAAGCTATTATACACACCACTTAAAGGAATTCAACAATAAGTCCGAGATACTATCAATCTGCAAATTTCAAATTTCATAAATATGGTAGTTTGCTTATTGATTTATATCAATCAAGATATATCTTTCTGTGCATTCATCTTAATATGGATCTAGTCACAAATATGAACACAAATAGAACTGGTCTGAGGTAGCAATATTAATTAATGGCCTTACAGTTCTTGATTTGTAAATCCAACAAAGGCAAAGAAAAGTATCTTTCCAAAACCACCAATGGTTTTGCTTTCTTCTTTCCTTCCTGGTGGGAAGGCGGACAAGTGACAGCCAGGGCCAAGGACAGAAATCTGTCAGGGTGAAAAGCAGTTCAGTGTGGAAGGGAGATATGTTAGATTCAGGTGGGTTGAGCAAATAAGAAAACATAGTGAGGGGGTGCCTGTGTGGCTCAGTGGGTTAAGCCTCTGCCTTTGGCTCAGGTCATGATCTCAGGGTTCTGGGATCAAGCCTCACACCATGCTTTCGGCTCAGCAGGGAGCCTGCTTCCCCCTCTCTCTCTGCCTGACTCTGCCTACTTGTGATCTCTCTCTGTCAAATAAATGAATAAGTAAAATCTTTAAAAAGAAAACATAGTGAGGATAATGGAAGCCAGGTTTCTCAGTTGACTAAAGGAAATACAGGTAGAGGAAGGGAAAATACATATTGTCCTCAATTTATGACAACGTTACATTCCGATAAACCCATTGTAAGTTGAAAATATGAAAATATCGTAAATTGAAAATGAATTTACTAAGAGACCGAACACCATAGCTTAGCCTAGTCTACCTTAGATGTGCTCAGAACACTTACATTAACTTCCACTGGTCAAAACCATCACACAAAGCCCATTTTACAACAAAGTGTTGAATATCTCATGTAATTTATTGAATACTGTACTGAAAGTGACACACAGGATGGTTGTATGGGGACAGAAAGGTTGTATGGGCATCAGTTTTTTTACTCTTGTGATTGCTGGCTGACAGGCTGTGGGCTCCTCCTGCTAGCCGGCATCACCAGAGAGAGGACCGTACTGCATATCAGTCACCTGGGCAAAAATCAAATTCCAACGTATGGTTTCTACTGAGTGCATATTTGCTTTGACACCATTGTAAGTTGAGGGCTGTCTGTCTCTGTGTATATATATCATAGATAGCTCACAGATGCTGAGAAAAATAATGATATAAGTGTGTATGTGGGAGCACACGTATATTGGGAGCAGTGAGATCTTGGTTTCTAAGTATCACTCTCTACAAAAAGAAATCAGGACTCCTTAGTAAAAGCTGCTGCCAAGACAGGGAGAGGACAAGATGAGCCTGGAACTCCTTGAGCCAAAAAGAAATGAAGCTCTCAAAGAATAATGAGAGCAGAAGCCAGCTTGAAGAGGATCCCAGTAGTGAAATCTGAGAAAATTTAAGCATTAAAATAGTCATGTCAATGGATTATAATCCACTGAATACAATCGGAATCCATTAGTCCACACAATTTGAAGAGAGAAGAAGGGAGAAGAAGAAAGAGTATCTCTTTCTTAACAAAGAAAGCCAAGGCATGAATGCACAGGGAATGTGCAGGATTAGAAATCATTTGACCTCTACTGAAGTAAAATATTAATTTCCACAAGAAATCTCAATGGATGCTAAGCCTTACGGGTAAAAGCAGATCAAGGAATAGACTTTTTATAAAGAGTCTCAAAATATCTTCCCACAAAAATACTTATTAAATACAAATGGGGCAAAGTAATTCTAGAGTGAAAAACCCTAACAGACATTATCTTAATCAAGGGAGAAAATTTAACACCACCAAAATGGGAAGTAGAGATATTGTTGCTCCCTGATAGGGTGCAATGGAAAGAACACAGCGGCATTTCTGTGACAAATTCTAGGAAAAAAAAAAAACCAACCCAGAATATGCAGTTAAACATGAGGAAATCTCAGACAAACCCAAATTAAGAAACCTTCTACAAACGCCTGTCTTCAGCATATCAGCTTCACGAAAGCCAAGGAAAGACCAAAGAACTGCTCCAGACTGAGGGATATTAGGAAGACGTGACACCTGGATTCAACAGTCATCCTGAATCCGTCAAAGGGATCTCTTTGGCACAATCAGTGAAATTGAATAAAGTCTCTGGGTGCTCTGAGTGAAGCGTATGTGGGAGTTCTTTGTACTGTTCTTGCAAATTTTCTGTAAGCTTAAAATTTTTCCAAGAGCACATAAAATATAGAAAGAAGAAACAGCAGTGGTTCGATTGGGCAATCTGGCAGTAAACCCTGGAAGCTAACTACAGAAGGTATTTGATAGAGCTTTTCTGCTGAGAGAATGCCAGCTCTTAGCACTATCCCACACAACAGGCCTTCTTCTAGTGGTGTCTCTGTATTCCATCTTCAAAATACTGCTGTGTGAGGGAGTTTCAACTGCTACCCGACGCACAGATCTATATCGAGTCTAGCAAAAGACCAGCTCGCCAAGGCAAGCGTTCAATAAGCTGCCGTTTGCCCTGACGACCAATTATGTCCAGTTCACATAAAACCACAACTGCAGCATAATCTGTAAGAGTAGCTGCAGGGCTCACAAAAGCTTTTACTGCATGATGGTCATCTGCTCTACATTTCAATCTGGGTAAATTCACAGCTCCTCCTATTCAATTTACTGGTTCAACAAATTAGCCAATCTTAAAACCCCATGAGTAAACATTTTCAAAATTGATGTTTTGCATTCTTTACCTTCCAGAACTTAGTATATTCAAGTGTCAATTTTCCATGTCACTTTCTAGGCAAATCTGAAATCTTGCAAAAGCTGATTACAACAAAAATTTCTCTTGAGAACCCATGATGCTATAGTATAAGATATCTGAAAGAAAGAAAACCTCTAAACTCAGACTTTAGTGACCTAATTTCACAAATCAAGTGTGTATAGAGGGTCTCTTCTTATATTTAATTCATAGCTTTGAGATGCATGATGATTTTCTTCTCTGTACAACAATGTCTTGCCTTATCTAAGGGTTGGGCTCTGTGTGTGGTGTGTGTATGTGTGCGCACGCGTGCTCACACAAGAGCGTGTGTATTACGCACACTCCTGATTCTGCTTCCCTTTGCCTTTAGATGTTTGCTTTATGTCCAATGCACACTGTTTTCCTGGCATTTACCACGAGTGGTCAGAAAATAAGGAAAATATTAAGCACCTCAAAATAGCAACTTATTAATCTGGTTAATAGCTGTTTTTAAATTTATTGGGGGTTGCTAAAAAGCTTAAGGTTTAGGAAAAATGTACAGGTCTCTCTTTTCCCCTTCGTTGACTGACTACTTTACTATTTGACTCTATCTATCTTTGCAATCATGAGGAATATAGCTCTAAAATGATGAATACAAAAGCAATGTAAGAAAAATAACACAGGGAAAGATGGGAGCTTAGGTAATAATTTTTGAATTCCAGGAGAAGAAAGTAAGTTTGAAGACAGCATAAAGGGTAGACCAAGAAAGAACACCAAGAAATAACTGAGAAAGACCAGGAAAAAATGAAGTTTCCTTTCTTACTATGCTCTTCATTTTCCTTCCTTTCTTCCTGTAATTGGAACCTCTAATTCAAGTCTTAACAAAGCTATCTCTGAAAGTTTGGAAGTTTCTCCCTCCTCTAGCCATTAAACATGGTATAAACTAAGCTGTTCTCTTCCATTAACAATCTATTTTACACACTGAAGACACATCAATTTTCCTGGCCATGCTTCACACACACACACACACACACACACAGGAGTCTAAATACCTGACATTCAAGAATTTTTATTAAAATTAGGCTCTAATCAACCTTCCTTTTCCAGGAAATCCATTCAACTCACTGACTACCCTACACATCTGGTGTTTATCCTGCTTTTATGGTTCCTCCATTCTTTGCAATTCCTTCCCTGTACTCCTCATTTCTGTATGCCTGAATCTATCTTCCAGAACCCAGCTCAAGTGCCACTATCTCTGATTCCAAGAGCTAGCAGTAATTTTCCATGTTTTGAAGTCTCAATGTATCCAATCTGGTTCACTGCTAGAGAGCTTTACACTTCCTGCTTCATTCTGTAGTGATCTTTAAGACAGTCTTTTGCCTACTGTATTATGGATGATGAAAGGAAAATGACATATGGATGTGTGTGTTTCACTCTATCCTTGATGCCTTATGTGTAGTAGATACTTAGTAAGTAGTCATTAAAGGAAGGAAAAAAAAATAAGTGAATGAATGTTCTGAAGAGAAGATATTTTATTCTTTAAATATTTTAAATTATATTAATATATATAAACATTTAAATTATAAATGTTTATATTTCAATTAAGCATCTCATTTATAGGAAGAGGTTTCAGAATTTTCCCTGTTCCACTGCACATTTTTGTTAGCTGTTCTATTCTATTCAACCCATGTTGATGGTGCCACATTCAACAATTTTATTTGATGTCTCCTGTGGGTCGGGTCTATCCCAGGCCTTATGCTACTAAATAAAAAAGACAACACTTGCTCTCAATGAGCTTACATTATAGTTGGAAATGGCTGAAATCACGCTTATTAATAAGTTATCAAAATAATAACAGATAATGAGAAACTCCATGAATAAAATATGAGAGGAAGGGCACCTGAGTGGCTCAGTGGTTTAAAGCCTCTGCTTTCAGCTCGAGTCATGGTCCCAGGGTCCTGGGATTGAGCCCCACATCGGGCTCTCTGCTCAGTGGGGAGCCCGCTTCCCCTCCCCCTCTCTGCCTGCCTCTCTGCCTAATTGTGATCTCTGTCAAATAAATAAATAAAATATTTTTTAAAAATTTTAAAAATATGAGGATAATGTCATATAATTTGGTGAGAGGCATACTGAATGTTTCTTTGAACCGGATGGCTGGATAGAGCTTCTGGGAAAAGGTAGCATGTAAGCAGAGAGCTGATAAGAAGAAGTACCCTGCTTTGCTCTGGAAGAGAGTCATTATAGGTAGAGAGATTGTCCATGACTATGGCCCCTAAACAGGATAGGTCAGTTTTTTGAGACACAGGATGAAGGGAGGAGCTCAGCGCACTACAGGGAGAATGGTATGAGTGTGGCTTGTGGGCTAGACAGGGGCCAGGTTAGGTGGGCAAGGTGTTTGGGTTTCATTTTTTTTTTTAAGTATAATGGATATTCAATAGATTGTTTCATGAATTGGAATGATATATATGATTTATACTTTCAGAAGGTGAGAGTCCCTGCTGTGTGAAGGATGTTACTGGAATGGAGCAAAAGTGGAAGCTGGAAGACTCGCTGGAAACTAGGTTAAGAACTCGTGATGACGGCCTGGACCAGGACAGGGAGGGTGGAAATGGAGAGAAATACCTAGTTGAGGGTAAGTTTGGGGGGAAAGAGCCAATAGGAGTAGCTGAAAAAAAGATGTACAAGGACCGAGTGACTGAACTGAAGAACAAAATATGGATTCTTTCTAAATTTTCTTCCTTAGTCTCCCACACAAAAAACCATGCATCCCAACCTCTAGTCTCTGTAGTAGTTCAGTTACTAGCATTTGCCCAGTACTTTTTAATTTGCCTACTACTTGTTCCATAAGGCTTGGATTGTAAAATTATAGAATGTCAAATTTGGATGATGCCATGACATTAACGAATTCTAACTCATGCTGTACATCTTGTCTCTTGTCTTATCTCCTCTGGATACATTCACTGACTCCATCCTCATGCAAGACTTAGGAAAACCATTCTACACTATTTTTTGCATATACTTCCATAAGAGCAATGAGTTTTTATTTTTATTATATTCTATCATTATCTCCCATAGACTGATCTTCCTGAAGGCAGAGGCTTAAAAAAAAAACACACCCTTCATAACTCTTATTCCATAGTATTGGCAGAATGAGTGATGAGCACATAAATGAAAAAGTATTTGGCGCTTTTCCCTTACCTAAACTATGGCAACTTGTCATTCTATCATTTCTTAAATTATCTCTGGTAGTCACCTTAATACTTACAAAGGTAGCTTATTCCATCCCATTGGCAACTTTTGACATTAAATTAAAATATCTTTCTTAAAATTTTCACCTTTGACTTCAGTTATCTCCACTCATTAAATGGATAAAGATATACTAAGTTCAAAATGACTTTTTTTCACATTGTAGTGATAAATGAGTTATAAAACCTTAATACAGAACATCCTTGCATTATATAGGAAGTAGGACTAATATGAAATCCATCAACTTCCAGAACTCAGCACTATATTTATAGAACTCTTGACATTCAATTTGTAAGAAAGAGTATTATGAAGCATATATTAGAGTCCCAGAAGAAATAATTAATAACCTAGCCTAACCTCACTGGGCTGAGAAAAAGGGAAAAATATTACCATCAGCCATCTATATTCCCATTTTATAGAAGTTATTTAATTATCTTTAAATATCAAAAATATGTATATTTAAACACATACATACAGATATATGTATTCTAAATTTATATTACTTCCAACCAATTAAGCATTTCCCATCATAAATGAGTTCTTATTAGAAATTTTACAATCTATTATTCAAATCTTGGCAGCCAGAATTTTTCTGGTAACAATACTTCATATTTCTATACATAGAGAAAGAACTGATAAGCAAAGACTAGAGGTGTAGGTATAGTTGGGTTCAAAGGCAAACACCTATTAGTCCTGTGACTTTAAGAGATGAGTACTGTTCTGATTTGAAATCTCTGATTCTTTACCTCTGTAGAATGGAGATAACATTCTTTTCTCATGAGGTTATGATAAAGTTTAAATGAGAGAATGAACATAAATCTTGTAACATACAGACTTGCACTACCTACTCAACATTATAAAGTAGTTAATTATTACTATTACCTTATCAAATAATTAGCAACTCCTAGAAAGTCTGTCAGACATTTTGAAGGAAGAATTCTTAAATGGGGTTGGAGCAGTCAGAGTTCAAAGTAAATCAGGGGGTCATATAATCCAAACTACGTGACTCTGTGATGTAAATAGCTTTCACTGACAGTTAAAAAGCTTAACTGTTAACTACTCTACCTTGAGGAGATTTATATTATCATTTATAAAACTATTTTTAATTTATAAAAGACTCTGAGCAACTATTGCCTTCTATCTAGACTATGATATGAAATTTTCTTATTAGATGGTTTTATTTCCAACTGCCTTATATTATTCATAATGACACAACTAATTGCTGACATTTATAAGTCATTCACTCTAAACCTGGCTCCGTGCTAAAGTCTTTACATGAGGTTGCTTTACTTAATCTTTAAAACAACTAAATAAAGTGGATATTCTTAACCACCACCCTTTACAGGGTTATAAACTGAAATTTGGGGAAGACTGTTCACCATGTGGCAGGTACTGTTTCAAGCCCTGTATAAATATTAATTCAATCTTCAAAATAGCTTTATGAGGCAATGTCTATTATCATCCCCATTTTACAAATTAGGAATCGAGGCTCAGAATCTTTAAATATTTTGCCTAAAGTCACATAGCTAATAAATGACATTATCAAGATTCCAACACAGGCAAACTGGCTCTTGGGGTCATCTAAACAATGCAAGATGTTGTTTCTGAACAATGAGAGAACCAACAGACTTCACAGCCCATATTCTTAGCTACTTGGCTGTATTACCTCAGTTTTATAATCTTCATTTTAAAAAGGACGAATTCAGAGGCTGGACAATTTGGCAAGGACACAAAGCTGATCCATGGTTGAAACTGTAAGCTGCACTCCTTTTTCTTTTTCTTTTATTTTTTTCTTTATTATTTTTTTCTAAAGATTTTATTTATTTATTTGAGAGAGAGCGCGAGAGAGGAAACACAAGCAGGGGGAGTGGGAGGGGGAGAAGCAGGCTTCCCACTGAGCAGGGAGCTGGATGCTGGGATCAATCCCAGGACCCTGGGTCATGACTGGAGGCGAAGGAAGATGCTTAATCACTGAGCCACCCAGGTGCCCCTCCGCTGGATACCTTATGACAAAGAAACAAACAATCCTATTGCTACTTCCAGGAAGATGCTTGCCAACCTGGCAGGTACAGTCTCTCTGCTTAGATCTGCACTTTCCTGTGAAACTCATTTGTGGTGATTTGAAATGACTGATGCTTCTACAGAATATATTAGAGATGCATGAGTGGGCGGAGTATGGCATATTTAAAACTTTGTGATTTTTTTTCTTACATATTTGGAATGTGAATTATGATTTGACATCTTAAATTCTCATTTGTCAGATAGGGACTCCGGAGTTAGAAAGAGCTGACTCCCATCTGATCCAAAGACAAAGGTTTTAAATGAATTGCTGCTACTAAAGGCAGAAAAGCAGACCTAAAAAAGAGCTGAAATGCATAATTAGAAACTTGCTTTGCTGAGTACATAAAGCACCAGAAAAGCTCCTACATTTATCTTCATCGAAGGAAAACAAATCCTTTTAATTATTTTCTTTACTTAAAAACCCATACATTTAACAAATTTAATATGCCTTTAAGCTATATAATATTGATGCTTACTTAATTATAGCAGGTCCTACTTCCTATTCAGAAAATTTCTTTCCTGTTATCGAACTTCCAACCTGCCGAAAGGTCAGATGTTATTCCTCCCTACGCATTTCTCCACAGAAAAGGCAGTGAATAAAAATGGAGACAGGGGCACCTGGGTGGCTCAGTGGGTTAAAGCCTCTGCCTTCGGCTCGGGTCATGATCCCGGGGTCCTGGGATCGGCCACGCGTCAGGCTCCCTGCAGGGAGCCTGCTTCCCCCTCTCTGTCTGCCTCTCTGCCTACTTGTGATCTCCGTCTGTCAAATAAATAAAAAAATCTTTTAAAAAAAATGGAGACAAAGCAGCAACTGACATGTTTCTAATCAACGAAAACAAACCACACAATAGACAAAATGTGCTATTTTTATAACTGTAAAGTAGAATGAATATTTTAAAATATAGCATATATTGACATATCTTAAACCTTATAAAGAATTATAATGCAAAAACTAATAAATTAACAACTATAAGAATTATGTGGATGATTATTTTGGGCTAGGAACTTATGATTAGCTATAGGAAAGTAATATAAATTTTATGCTGGGAGAACAATGCCTTATAAACAACATTTAACAAACACAATGTACCAGAATATATAATAAACATATGTATGACCCTGCTATTTTTCTCAGTTTTTTAGGTAGGTACTGTTACTCCTATTTGACAACTGTAGAAAATGAGATTAAGAGATGTTAAGTAACTTGTTCAAAGTCACACAGCTGGTAAGTACCAGAGCAGGGCATTTAGTCCACAGGTGTCTGATTCCAGAGCCTGCCCCTTTAACCATCATGACATACTTTCTCTTAAGGGTGAAAACAAAGATATCCGTGAACTCTATAAAACTGAGAATTACTTTAAAATACTAATAATAAAAGTAGCAGTAGAAGTCATATAGTAATAGACACAGGAGAGGGTCATGGCATCTGGGTTTTCCTTCTCTGAGAACAAGTAAGCTAACTTTTGAAGGCCTCAAGCTCCTACAAAGAAGGGAGGAGAGGACAGAAAATGGGAAGAGGAGGGAGAATAGGACTAGACATACTAGATTTTTTTTTTCTTAAAACATGAAATCCTAGCCCTTTATCTTCAGATGAAAGTGTTCCAAAATGATAAAGTAAAACACAGCTCTAGTAACCTTCATTATGACGCGCGCAGTAGGAAGACCTGTAGGAGTTCACAACCGTGGACGCACAGCGGCCATCTTACCTATAAATGAACGGAGCCACCGTGGCGGTGTTGGGGTGGCTGTGTTGCTGCTGCTGAGGGAGTTGGACAGCACCGTTCCCCGTGGTCTGCCCACCGCCTTGTGCCACCAGTGCAGCGCAGGAGCCAGTGGGAGGGGTTTGGCTGGCTTCCCTTCCTTCCAAAGGAGCAGGGCAATTGGATGTGCTTGCTTTCTCAGTGGCCATGGGCTTGGTTAAGGACTGGGAAGGGCTTCCCTTAGTAGTCCTGAATTTTTCCGACTCTTTGCTCACTGCACTGCCAGGTGAAACGGTCTGCTTTGCTGTGGGCATCTTTGAGCCCGGTTTTGGAATGCCACTGGAAGAAGGGATTAAGCTTTCTTTCTTGGCTGCTGCCGTCTTGCTACCCTTTGGGATCAAGCTTGCAATTTTAGAGGTCTTTTTCGGAGCTGTCTCTGCCACCTGATCCTTCTCATCCTTGACGGGTTTTTCAGTGCAAACTTTATTTTTGTCCCTGTTCTTTTCCTCTTTTTCCTTTGGCTGTAGCAAAGACTTTTTATTGCTGAGATGTTTGCTTCCAGCTTTTGGAGGGGCTAATTTAGGGGACACTTTGGGGCTGCTATTGGCTGAGCCACCGCTATTCAGACCACTGTTAAAACCTTCCGTCTCACCAGATTCAGAAAAAGCATCGTCATCCTTCCCCCCATCACTGGGTCCTGAACTGGGAGACTGTGGGGGACGTAAAGCAGTCCGGGCATTGACCAGCTTAAATTTTTCAAGCATGGATTTCTGTCCCGAGGAGGCTGTTTTGACCCCTTCTGATACAGGGGGCTTCAGTCTGTCTGCCGATGGTGTAGGGGAGGTGGCTGGGCTGGACTGCTTCACGGTCAGCATGGTGGAGGTGGCACTGTGCTTGACATTCATGGACTTGCTGCGCCAGGGCTTGCTGGAGCTCGGAGAAGGGATGGCAGAGGCGGGGGGCTGCCCCGCTGTGCCTGGGGCCTGCGTGTTACCATTTACACCTGAAGATGGCTGAGGTCCTTTGGAGGAATCTGGGCGTGAAGACAAAATAATAAAGAACAGGTTAATGATATTTGATCATGTATATCATACCCGTGAGTACTTCTCACCACAGACACAGTAAAGGATCTCTCCTGTGAGCTGAACGCAGCCCTGCTCCATGGCATGGGTCACGTTGGTGATGTGGCTGTTCTCATATTGTACATAAAAAGTTCAGGATCTGAGAGCCATTGATTTTGGAAAACAACTTTTGCTTTTTCCTTCCTAAAATTACTCTTACCTAGATGAACTTGGCTAGCCATAGATATCTAAAGACAAAACATTATCCTTCCCTTAAGCAATTCTTTATATTTTTTTCCCAATTACTGCTGTACCTCAGGGCAATAAATTGATTCTGCATAGCCATATAAAATATGTTGTATAATAAATGTTGAGAAATTATTTGACCTTCTATGGATACTACCTTTTTGTTATCTGATTGAATGTGTTTATGAATCAGGACTTAGCTCTTAGTTAATATTGTAAACTTTGATTTTTATTAAAAAAATTGAAATTTAGGCTTATATGGGTCATATATAATATATATATGCAGTTGTATATATTATATATATGTTATAAATTTATATAAAATATGAAGTTATATCTAGATATATTTATATTATATATGCATCATATCATATAACATATATTATACAAATCCTTATAAGAACCCTACAAGGTAGGTATTGATATTTTATCCCTATTTTATAAATTAAAAACTAAGGAAAGAAAAACTGCAGAACTTGTTCAAGGTCACCCAGCCTGGATTTGAACATAAGTTAGAGCTGGTGCTCTTAACCAGCACACCTGTAGCTTCCTGAAGTGATCTGAACAAACTTTAAATACTAGTGAAAACTCAAGCTACTTTTTTGGGGCTATGGAAATAAGGTCTTTTTCTATAAAAACTTTATAATACACGTGTTTACTTACTTTTTGCTCAGAAATCTAATTATGGTATGAACTGTTCTATGACTCTTTGGTTCTAAAACTGATTAATGCCTGATTACAAGTCTCATTTTTAAGTATAAAAAACTAAATCAAAGAGGGATTTTATAACATGGGATAGAATAGAAAGAACTGAGCTTAAAGTTTAAAGACCTCAGTATAAATGTTAATTCCACATTGGGGAGCAATAGAATTCTGGTCATTTACCTTAAACTTCATCTGTTGTAAATGCCTCCTTCTTTCATCTTGTTTTTTTTTAAACATGAAATGATCAATGATTAAATTAGATATCTAGGTAACAGAGGCGTCACTTAGCACTGTTTACAAAATAGACATTGATAAATAGATGGAGAACTATTTTTGAAGAAATATTCAATGGAAATATTTTATAAATAATACCCTCTCCATAATATTCAGGAATTAGAGCCAATTTAATTCCATTAAATATTCACAACGATAAACTACAATGTTTTTATTTTTAAATGTTTCCTTCAAAATGCATGAAAAATATGTAATTGAACCAATCAGCACCAAGTACAACTCTTAGTAATTTTTCAGAAAAGGAAATTAAGGGGCGCCTGGGTGGCTCAGTGGGTTAAAGCCTCTACCTTCGGCTCAGGTCATGATCCCAGGGTCCTGGGATCGAGCCCCTCATCGGGCTCTCTGCTCAGCAGGGAGCCTGCTTCCTCCTCTCTCTCTGCCTGCCTCTCTGCCTACTTGTGATCTGTCTGTCAAATAAATAAATAAATAAAATCTTTTAAAAAAAGGAAAGGAAATTAATACACAAAGAGAAAATAAAGAAATTAGAGACACAAAAAGAAGTTAAATTATCAGTTGAATATTTGTGTGAGTTAAACTTTTTTAAACTAAGTGTGCCTAAAATGATATAAGATTTGTGAACTTTATGTTAACAAGAATGGACAAATGCATTTTATGTTCAATAATTTATTCTGCCAAATTTTTATTTAAATTCCAGTTAGTTAATATACAGTATAACATTAGTTTTAGGTGTAGGATTTAGTGATTTATCACTTACATACAACACCCAGTGCTCATCCCAAGAGCCCTCCTTAATTTTTCTTTTAAAAAAATGGTATACTGGAGATTATAGAAGATGGTGGAGAAGTAGCCAATGAAATATCATTACATTCCAGGAGATCAGCTAGATAGTTATCAGTCCATTCCGAACCCTAAAAACTCAAAAGGAGATAGAGAAGAAGAGCAGCAATCCTAGGAACAGAAAATCAACCACTTTCTGAAAGGTAGGATAGGCGGAGAAGTGAATCTGAAGCAACAGGAAGATACACCACAGGGGGAGGTGCCCGCTCGCAGCAAGCAGTGGAGCAATGGAGCACAATATCAGAACTTTCAGAAGTCTGCTCCATGAAGGGATGTTGCTCCAGAGGCTCAGCAAGAGTGGGGACCTAGCGGGGACAGTCTTGTCACAGGACCCGCGGGGTCACAGAAAGACTGGGGGTGTCTGACTGTGGCAGAGTTACCAGGTATCGGAGCAAGGAAGCCGGCGACAGAGATGGAGCCAAGGAGTGAGATCTCAACTTGGGGTTAACTTAAACCATGACCCAAGGCACAGTTGGGCCACTGCTCTTCACGCAGGGACGCCACAAGTGGCAAATCCACAGAGAGATCCCCTCCTTCCTCATCCAGGAGGACCAGCGCAGGAGCATTCAAAAGGAATCTGCTGGATTTGGAGAATCCAAATGTAGCTGTGCGCCAGAGACAGAAACACTTGGTCACAGGCTGGGTGAGCACGGAGCACAGCCAGAGACCAGGGAGATGGGAGGAACGGACTGCTTTTCTCTGAGGGCACAGAGAAGAGCAGTTCCCGCAGCTCTCTGCTCCTCTGGGCCAGAGATTAGGAGGCCGCCATCCTCATTCCTGTCCTCCAGAGCTTTAAGGAAAATGTTCAGGGGAGAAAAGCTCTGAGAGGAAACCCGAGCAGATAACTTAGCCTAAACCCTGGCAAGGGTGGTGCAATTCGCCACAGGAAAAGACACTTGAGAATCACTGCGACAGGCCCCTCCCCCAGAAGATCAACGAGAACATGCAGCCAAGACCAAGTTGACTGATAGACAAGAACTGTGGAACTCTAGAGCTAGGGGAAAGCAATGAATAGAATTCATGGCATTTTTTTCCCATGATCCTTCAATCTTGCAAAGTTATTTTTTTTTCTTATTATATTTTTTAAAACTTTCTTCTTTCCTCTTTTAATTTTTTAAAACTATTTTAATAATGCCTTTTAAAAAAAAATAAGAACTTTTTAAAATATTCATTGTTATAGTCCTACTTTATCCCTTCATTGTATTTAACCTTATTTTTTGTATAAATATAGGTTTTCTTTAAAATTTTGGGATACAATTTCCCCTAATAGATCAAAATGTACCCTAAATCTAGCCCATGGCTTTTTTCTAGTCTTCAGCCTGATCACCTTCTCTCTTTTTTTTTCTTCTTTTTCCACCTAACTTATCTTATTGATTCCTTTTTTAGAATCTTTTTTTATTTATCATCTTTACAATCATATTCCACCCTTCATTGTGTTTACCATTCTTTATATATATATATATATTTTTTTTTTCTTTCTTTAAAATTTGGGAAGGTAGTTACTTCTTTTTTTTTTTAAATTTTTATTTATTTGTCAGAGAGAGAGGGAGAGAGAGAGAGCGAGCACAGGCAGACAAAGTGGCAGGCAGAAGCAGAGGGAGAAGCAGGCTCCCCGCTGAGCAAGGAGCCCAATGTGGGACTCAATCCCAGGCCTCTGGGATCATGACCTGAGCCAAAGGCAGCCGCTTAACCAACTAAGCCACCCAGGTGTCCCGGAAGGTAGTTACTTTTAGGAGACCAGAATACACCCAAAATCAAGTTGGTGGCTCTATTCTATTCACCAGCATATATATATATATATATATATATACACACACACACACACACATATACAAACATATACACACACACACACATACACACACACACACACACACATATAATTTTTTATCTTTTTATTTTTCTTTTTCCCCCTTTCGTCTCCTCCTGGTTTAGTGTATCTTCTGATTTTATTACCATATATTTTTCTGGGGTCTTTCCCACCCTTTCAGTATTTTATGCCCTTTTTCATATATTCTTCTCTGAATAAAATGACAAGGCAGAAAAACGCAACACAAAAAAACAGGACAAGAGTCAGAACTGATGGCTAGGGAACCTAATCAATATGGACATTCGTAATATGTCAGAACTAGAGTCCAGAATGACAATTCTCAAGGGGGTAGCTGGGCTCAAAAAAGGCATGGAAGATATTAGAGAAATCCTGTCTAGGGAAATAAAAGCCCTTTCTGGAGAAATAAAAGAACTAAAATCCAACCAAGCTGAAATCAAAAAAGCTATTAATGAGGTGCAATAAAAAGTGAGGCTCTTACTGCTAGGACATATGAGGCAGAAGAGAGAATTAGTGATACAGAAGAACAAATGATGGAGAATAAAGAGGCTGAGCAAAAGAAAGACAAACAACTACTGGACCACAAGGGGAGAATTTGAGAGATAAGTGATATCATAAGATGAAACAATATTAGAATAATTGGGATTCCAGAAGAAGAAGAAAGAGAGAGGGGGGCAGAAGGTATATTGGAGCAAACTACAGTAGAGAATTTCCCTAATATGGCCAAGGAAAAAAGCATCAAAATCCAGGAGGCATAGAGAATTGTCCTCAAAATCAATAAAAATGGTCCCACCCTGTCATCTAATAGTAAAACATACAAGTCTTAGTGACAAAGAGAAAATCCTGAAAGCAGCTCAGGACAAGAAGTCTGTAACATACAATGGTAGAAATATTAGATTGGCAACAGACTTAACCAGAGAGACCTGGCAGGCCAGAAAGAACTGGCATGATGTATTCAGAGGACTAAATGAGACAAATATGCAGCCAAGAATACTATATCCAGCTAGGCTGTCATTAAAAATAGAAGGAGAGATAAAAAGCTTCCAAGATAAACAAAAATTAAAAGAATTTGCAAACACCACAACAGCCCTACAGGAAATATTGAACGGTTCCTCAAAGCAAAGAGAGAGCCTAAAAGTAGTAGACCAGAAAGGAACAAAGGCAATCTACAGTAACAGTCACATTACAGGCAATATGATGGCAGTAAATTCATATCTTTCAATAGTTACCCTGAATGTAAATGGGCTAAATGCCCCATTCAAAAGACACAGGGTATCAGAATGGATTAAAAAAAAAATCCGTTGATATGCTGTCTACAAGAAAGTCACTTTAGATCCAAAGACACCTCCAGATTGAAAGTGAGGAGGTGTAAAACAATTTACCATGCTAATGAACATCAAAAGAAAGCTGAGGTGGCAATCCTTATATCGGATACATTAGATTTTAAGTCAAAGACTATAATAAGAGAGGAGGAAGGACACTATGTCATACTCAAAGTGTCTGTCCAACAATAAGATCTAACAATTTTAAATATCTATACCCCTAACATGGGAGCAGAAACTATATAAACCAATTAACAACAAAAATCAAAGAAACACATTGACGATAATACAGTAATAGTAGGGGACTTTAACACCCACCTCACTAAAATGGAAAGATCATCCAAGCAAAAGATCAACAAGGAAATAAAGGCCTTAAATGACACACTTGAGCAGATGGACATCACAGATATATTCAGAATATTCCATGCCAAAGCAACAGACTACACATTCTTCTTTAGTGTATATGGAGCATTCTCCGGAATAGATCCCATCCTGGGTCACAAATAAGGTCTCAACTTATACCAAAAGATTGGGATCATTCCTTGCATATTTTCAGACCACAATGCTCTGAAGCTAGAATTCAATCACAAGAGGAAAGTTGGAAAGAGCTTAAATGCATGGAAGCTAAACAGAATCCTACTAAAGAATGAATGCATCAACCAGGAAATTAAAGAATTGAAAAAATTCATGAAAATTAAAAACAACAGTTCAAAATCTTTGGGACACAGCAAAGGCGGCCCTGAGAGGAAAATGTATAGCGATACAAGGCTTTCTCAAGAAACAAGAAAGGTCTCAAGTACACAACCTAACCCTACACCTAAAGGAGCTGGAGAAACAACAGCAAAGGAAGCCTAAACCCAGCAGGAGAAGAGAAATCATAAAGATCAGACCAGAAATCAATGAAATCAAAACCAAAAGAACAGTAGAAAAAAAATTAATGAAACCAAGAGCTGGTTCTTTGAAAGAATTAATAAGATTGATAAGCCCCTGGCCAGACTTATCAAAAAGAAAAGAGAAAGGGCCCAAATAAATAAAATTATGAATGAGAGAGGAGAGAACATGACCAAAACTCAAGAAATACAAACAATTATAAGAACATATTATGAGCAACTATACACCAGTATATTTGACAGCCTGGAAGAAATGGGTACATTCCTAGATATATAAACTACCAAAACTGAACCAGGAAGAAAGAGAAAACTTGAACAGACCCATAACCACTAAGGAGATTGAAGCAGTCATCAAAAATCTCCAAACAAACAAGAGCCCAGGGCCAGATGGCTTCCTAGGGGAATTGTACCAAACATTTATTTTTTTTTTAAGATTTTATTTATTTATTTGACAGAGACTACAAGTAGGCAAGAGAGGCAGACAGAGAGAGAGAGAGAGGAAGAAACCGGCTCTCTGTGGAGCAGAGAGCCCGATGTGGGGCTCGATCCCAGGACCCTAGGATCATGACCTGAGCCGAAAGTAGAGGCTTTAACCCACTGAGCCACCCAGGCACCCCTGTACCAAACATTAAAGAAGAATTAATACCTATTCTCCTGAAACTGTTCCAAAAAATAGAAATGGAAGGAAAACTGCCAAACTCATTTTATGAGGCTAGCATTACCTTGATACCAAAACCAGACAAAGATCCCATCAAATAGGAAAATTACAGACCAATATCCTTGATGAACACAGATGCAAAAATTCTCACAAAAATACTATCCAATAGGATCCAACAGTACACTAAAAGTATTATTCACCACGACCAAGTGGAATTTATTCCTGAGCTGCAAGGTTGGTTCAACATCCACAAATCAATCAATGTGATACAATACATTAATAAAAGCAAGAACAAGAACCATATGATACTCTCAATAGATGCCAAAAAAGCATTTGACAAAGTACAGCATCCTTTCATGATCAAAACTCTTCACAGTGTAGGTATAGAGGGTATATACCTCAGTATCATCAAACCCATCTATGAAAAACATGCAAAGAATATCATATCAATGGGGAAAAACTGAGAGCTTTTGAGCTAAGGTCAGGAACATGGCAGGGAGGTCCATTATCACCACTGCTATCCAACATAGTAATAGAAGTCCTAGCCTCAGCAATCAGACAACAAAAAGAAATTACAGAAATCCGAATCAGCAAAGAAGGAGTTAAACTATCACTCTTTGCAGAAGATAGGATACTTTATGTGGGAAAACCCAAAAGACTCCACTCCAAAACTGCTAGAACTCATTCATACAGGAATTCAGTAAAGTGTCACGATATAAAACCAATGCACAGAAATGAGTTGCATCTCTATATATCAACAAAAAGACAGAAGAAAGAGAAATTAAGGAGTCAATCCCATTTACAATTGCACCCAAAACCATAAGATACCTAGGAATAAACCTAACCAAAGAGGCAAAGAATCTGTATTCAGAAAACTATAAAGTATTCATGAAAGAAATGGAAGAAGACACAAAGAAATGGAAAAAAGTTCCATGCTCATGGATTGGAAGAACAAATATTGTGAAAATGTCTACCTAAAACAATCTACACATTTAACACAATCCCTATCAAAATACCATCATTTTTTTTCAACGAAATAGAACAAATAATCCTAAAATTTGTATGGAACCAGAAAAGACCCCAAATTGTCAATTTCTCCAAAATTTGGAGATTTTGACAATTGAGGAATGGTGAAAAAGAAAGCCAAAGTTGGTGGCATCACAATTCCAGACTTCAAGCTCTATTACAAAGCTGTCATCATTAAGACAGTATGGTACTGGCACAAAAACAGACACATAGGTCAAAGGAACAGAGTAGAGAGCCCAGAAGTAGACACTCAACTCTATGGTCAACTAATCTTCAACAAAGCAGGAAAGAATGTCCAATAGGAAAAAGACAATCTTTTCAACAAATGGTGTTGGGAAAACTGGACAGCCACATGCAGAAAAATGAACCTGGACCATTTCCGTACACCACACACAAAAATAGACTCCAAATGGATGAAAGACTTCAATGTGAGAAAGGAATCCATCAACATTCTGGAGGAGAACACAGGCAGCAACCTCTTTGATCTCAGCCACAGCAACTTCTTCATAGAAACAAAGCCAAAGGCAAGGGAAGCAAGGGCAAAAATGAACTATTGGGACTTCATCAAGATCAGAAGCTCTTGCACAGCAAAGGAAACAGTCAACAAAACCAAAAGACAACTGACAGAATTTGGAGAAGATATTTGCAAATGACATTACAGATAAAGGGCTAGTTACTAAAATCTATAAAGAACTTATCAAACTCAACACCCAAAGAACAAATAATCCAATCCAGAAACACGCAGAGGGGGACACCTGGGTGGCTCAGTGGATTAAGCCTCTCCATTAGGCTCAGGTCATGATCTCAGGGTCTGGGATCAAGCCCCACATTGGGCTCTCTGCTCAGCAGGGAGCCTGCTTCTCCCTCTCTCCCTGTCTGCCTCTCTGCCTACTTGTGATTTCTCTCTCTGTCAAACAAATAAATAAAATCTTTCAAAAAAATTAAAAAAGAAAGAAAGAAATGGGTGAGTATATGAATACACATTTCTGCAAAGAAGACATCCAGATGGCCAACAGACACAAGAAAAAGTGCTCCACATCACTCTGCATCAAGGAAATACAAATCAAAACCACAATGAGATACCACCTCACACCAGTCAGAATGGCTAAAATTAACAAGTCAGGAAACAACAGCTGTTGGCAAGGTGCAGAGAAAGAGGAACCCTCCTATACTGTTGGTGGGAACGAAAGCTGGTGCAGCCACTCTGGAAAACAGCATGGAGGTTCCTCAAAAAGTTGAAAATATAGCTGCCCTCTGACTCAGCAATCGCACTAGTGGGTATTTACCCTAAAGATACAAATGTAGTCATCCGAAGAGGCATGTGCACCCGAATGCTTATAGCAACAACATCCACAATAGCCAAACTATGGAAAGAACCTAGATGTCCATCAACAGATAAATGGATAAAGAAGATGTGGTATATATATACAATGAAATACTATGCAGCCATCAAAAGAAATGAAATCTTGCCAATTGCAACGACATGGATGGAGCTAGAGGGTATTGTGCTGAATGAAATAAGTGAATCAGAGAAAGACAATTATCATATGGTCTCTCTGATATGAGGAATTTGAGAGGCAGGGCAGGGGGCTTGAGGGGTAGGGAAGGAAAAACTGAAAGAGGATGGGATCAGGAGGGATACAAACCATAAGAGACTCTTAATCTCACAAATAAACTGAGGGTTGTTGGGGGGTGGAAGGGTAGGGAGAGAGTGGTTGGGTTATGAACATTGGGGAGGGTATATGCTAAGGTGAGTGCCGAGAAGTGTGTAAGCCTGATGATTCATAGACTTGTACCCCTGAGGCAAATTATATATTATATGTTAATAAAAATAATTTTTTAAAAAATAGTATACCAACTTTAATTCTAATACTCCTTGCTTTTCTTCAATTCCATATTTCAACTGGCAAAAGTTAACGCAAGACTGTACATACATACTCTACATTAAAATGTAATAGTTACTGAAAAGTCAAAATGCTTACATGGTATATGTAAATTGTACAGCCTATAATGATAAATTGATTTTTTCAGTATTCATGTTAATTCTGTAATTGTGTCCATTTCTAGAATATTTGTAGAAATCCATTAGTTTTGTACATAAACAGTAAGGTGTTCTGAAAAACAGTGTTAACTAATTCAAAACAAATCCAACAAGCTTCAAAGTACCCAATGTCTCAAATACATTCACTCTCTGTTAATGGATTTTAATCTTTTACTTCAATCTCTTTTAAATACAGGTAATTCTAATTTTTTTTCACTTACACATTAAGATCCCTTCCAGAAACCAGTAACATTTCATCATAATTTGAATCATTCTCAGTAGCAGAATGAACACACTGACTACCTGCAGTTAGAAATGCCTACCAGGGGCGCCTGGGTGGCTCAGTGGGTTGAAGCCTCTGCCTTCGGCTCGAGCCATGATCCCAGGCGTCCCTAATGCACATATTTTTAAAGGCATCCTTGCAATGGATCTGCCTTGAATTTGCAGAGCCTGTCTCTGCCTTCAGCTATGCCCTCTGGTCTCTAGACTCTAAAGAGAAATTTCCTTCCACTAGTTCTCCTTTCCTTTCTCCTCTTCCTCCACCTCCACATACTCCATCATCAGCTCTGCTACAACCAAATAATATTATTTATCAACTGCTTGCTTGTTTCCCAAGCACTTTGATCCATAGTATCACACTGGAAGCTCTTCATACAAGGGATCTCACTTAAACCCTTAATAATCTGCCATATACTTATGATTTCTCTTATTATAAATGGGAAAACTGAAGCTTAAAAAGCAAAAGTAACTTGTTTCAATTCACACATATAATAAAACTTAGAAAAGAGAAAATCAAAATGGGAGCTCAGTTTTTCTGACTCTAAATTTTGGAGGCTTTTCACTCTCTCTTGTTTCTATGTGTTCACTGCCTACCCAGAAATTCTGCTGGTGTGGCTCTCCAGAAAGCCACATGTTTGTCACAGTAGTGAAGTTATTTGGGTAACTCCTTAAAGCATGGTGTCCCTCTTCCTTGGTGAGCCAAATACAAGTGGGGAGAATATGGTAGGAGACCCTCTCTACTTAGTACCTTATATACTATCTCCTTGGGCAACCTACCTGCATCATCCTTCTGAGTTGATGTAGGAATAGATTTTAATTCATGCTTAGAAAATATGTAAATTGACAGTTAATTTTTAGTTATCTCTCTCTCTCTCTCTCTCTCTCACACACACACACACACACACACACAGTTGATGACCTGGAAAAACATGCCAATCTAGTTCTAGTAAAATTAATACACATGGACAAATTTAATAGTCACAACAGGTATATGAAAAGTTTAGATAAGAACATTTCTCTGTGGAACATCAGCTAGCTTTAGTGTTTAGTGCCATGTTGCCAACAGTGCCATTAGTCTGAGAAAGGACACAGGGATGGGCTTCAACCTATTTACCTCTTCTTCCTTGCTGAATAGTATGGTGCTTAGAGGCAAGCAAACCAGCTTCCAACTTAGAAGGTAACAACAGAATAACAATATACCAAGTAACAAAAATGATGACAATAGCACCACTTATTTTCAAGCATTCACTGTGTAGGGGACACTGTACTCCCTGTTATCTCTGATCCCTGCTAAATACAGGGAAACTTCAGTATCACAGGTCATTGTGAAAGGAAGGAAATGATTTATTGATGTGACCATGGCAATTAGTCTCCTTAGATTCCCATTTCACAATAACCCACCAAAATACATTTGAACCATTTAAAGGATTAATTTTTTTTTTTAATTTAAAAAGATGTAGCATTCAAATCCAAATATGTCTTGTTACCAGCTGGGCCCCTGTTCACCTGAGCACACGGCCTTCCATGAATGATTACTCGTGCAATGTCTCAATCGTCAACTTTAGGATGACCTAACAGAAACACGGAATGGGATGACAGGGAGCCTAGAGGAGCTGTCAGTTCTGCTCATGCAATGTGACAGTGCCACTTTGTGGAGTATTGTGAAATTTAGGGAAGCTTTCACTCGCCAGCCAGTTTTTGGAAAAAGTATGTAATTTATGTACAGGCATGTATAATACATGGACACCTCAACCTGTAAGCATTTATACATAAGCAAACAACATATATACTCATCTCTTTTTTTTTAAATTATTAACATATAATGTATTATTTGCCCAAGGGGTACAGGTCTGTGAATTATCAGGCTTACACATTTCACAGCACTCACCATAGCACATACCCTTCCCAATGTCCATAATCCAGTCACCCTATCCCTACTCCCCCCACCCCCAGCAACCCTCAGTTTATTTTCAGGTCTCTTTAATTGTATCAACTAACATATGTACCTACTTACATTATCTCATGAAAATCCCTAAGATTAGCCTATAATTTTCATTTGACATTTATTTTAAGCTTTTTAAGTCTCAAGGAAATAAAGCAAAACGTTATGGTGGAACACATAATTCAGTCACTGATAAAGGAATATAATAAGTAAAATATATTTGCATTGCCTCAAAAAGAAAATAAACAGTTTAGTTCTTTGATACTACAGTAATTTCAGAGCAATTAACAACAACAGCAACAAAAAAGACAGAAAGTAATTAAGAATCAGATAGCTACATTTTAGCAAAGTTCCATGACTAATGCAACATTCACATTAACCTTATAGTTTTAAAATTTTAACAGCAATGTTGCCAAATTCTCAGTATCAATCCTTTTCAATCTATATTGAGTGTAAAGGAAAGTGAACCTTCCATAGCAGAAGACACTTTCTTAGGACCCAGAAGAACAGAAAGGACATCTCTCTAGTAGATGTGCAGCAGGTACAATGTAAGAATCACTTGGGAGAAACAATCAAAAGATGGCAAAATGCCCTCCAGTACCGTGGCATGTTTCTTAGCAACATAAAAAACAACTCTCTGCTAACAAACTCTGTCAAGCAACAAGTGCTGAACATAATTCAGATACTGAATTCCAAGTAAATCTAGCGATATTTACATTCCAAATAATATGAAACTGTGTAGCCTTTTTTTATATTTAATACCCAAATTTTGTACAAGAATGATTTCTTAAGATAAGCTGCTTCAAACATGGAGAGTGTAGATATAAATGAAACAGGGCACTCTTTTCACGTGATCCCTGATTTCCAGGGAACACATATTTCATTTTTCTTTAAAGCATACATCTTGCCCATAATATACAGGCAAACTGATAAATGCTGGCATCAGAACATATGACTCGTTGTCAGTATCTGAATGGCAGGTCACAGAGAGAAGAAATTGGAGACTCTCAGAAGAAGTTCTTCACAAACAGCCAGAGCTTCACGTCACCATTTGTTCTGAAAAAAAAAATCTGTTCCCACATTCCATTTCAGCAGAAGGGTGCCACCCCATGGCCTCCGACTTTGACGACGTCTCTTTTCGGCCTTTTCTGCAAAGGAGCAGCTAGGGCCCCATTCACTACTGACATTAGAACTCATTTGGCAAAAGGGTGAAATGAACACCCTAGTTCCTGAATTATATTAGTAGTACAATGATATTAGATGGATCTTTCGAAGTGGTAGTTGCTGATTTCTCTATTTCATTTCATAAGTCACACAACTTGAAAATAAGTTTTACAATGCTATACAGGTATAAAGCTACTGTGCTTTCAACAGTATGTTTTTTAGTAGGGAAATGAAACTGTTTTAATTGTGAATAAATCTTTATTTTCTACCATAAATTCCAGAGATTCTTCAAGTGGTTCATAGAACTCATCACCCAAGACTTGTTAAAGAAAGTAGGATGTATATTTCCACGTAGAAGCATTCGGGGAGCACACTGCAGACAATTTGGTTAATCCCTCAAGTAAAACATCTTAATTTGTTAAATTTATATGTTATACTTTGTAATAACTAAAAAAGGAATAGCAATTGTTTAGAATACTCAAGTTAGTACTTTCTGAATTCTGTCATTATAATAGTGTGACTTTTGAAAACTTTGAATTAGTTTTCACCTTACTTGATCATATCTAGGGTATGTACGCAGGCCAGTTTGTGACAGAGATCAGCTTGTCAGTTGAAGGAATCTTCTATTTTTATATAGATTGTGCTACCACTATAAATACCCATGTCAAAAAGATTAAATAAAACATTCTTATCCAAAAAGACCACTCTAATAGCCTAAAGAGTAAATTATAAATTGTTTTGTATGTGATGTTTATTATTGTTTTGTTTGCCCTTATGATTTAAGATAATATATTTTTAAGGTTATTTATTTATTTATTTAAGAGAGAGAGAGAGAGAGTGTGTGTGTGTGTGTGTGTGTGTGCACAAGTGGCGGAAGAGACAGAGGGAGAGAGAGAGAATCTCAGGCAGACTCCACCTTGAGTGTGGAGCCTGATGCGATGCTCCATCTCAGGACCCTGAGATCATGACCTGAGCTGAAATCAAGAGCCAGATGCTTAACCACCTGAGCCACCCAGGTGCCAAGATACTATTTTAGAAATACAAAATAGCGTGACAGAATGGTCAATTTAGAAACATTGATATTGGATGTATTGTTAAAGTTGTAACTCCACATTAATAGAAAATGCCATGTAACAATCATAGGAGGCAATTTATGCATCAGTTCTTATCGGCAGTTTTCAGACATTTATGCCTATATTGGACATATTATAAATCTTTCAATTCTATTGAATTTTTAGTTATTTGGGGATTAAAAGTAATGAAAACCCTGGTATTTTGCTGTAGATGTGGACCTAAGAAATCTGCTTTTTTGAATCAAAAACTTTATAATGTATGTCGTCTGTCTCCACCTTGTGGGTATTGTAAAGATTACTACTTCTTAATTTTGTTCATAAGAGAGGTTGAATGGCTATGAAAAAATAGAAATCCTTGTCTACCTTTAGGTTTTTACTTTTAGACACCAGAAATACAGAAAAACTTTTCACATGACAGAAAATTTCAGATATATTATGATATCAAAGTGTTAGATCATCTAAAGCATTTCTAAATCTCTTTGCCAAGGTTACTAGTAGTTCTTGCAAAAATATTACATAATTGTAGAGTCCTGTTTTTTTTTAAATTTTTTTAAAGATTTTGTTTATTTATTTGACAGAGATCACAAGTAGGCAGAGAGGCTGGCAGAGAGAGAGAGAGAGAAGCAGGCTCCCTGCTGAGCAGAAGGCCCAAAGGGGGACTCGATCCCAGGACCCTGAGATCATGACCTGAGCTGAAGGCAGCGGCTTAACCCACTGAGCCACCCAGGCATCCTAGAATCCTGTATTTAAACTGGGTATATAAACAGTCCATCCAACACACTGTATGTCTAAATGAACTTTCCTTTAGACTTACATAGCACGTACAAACTTTGTATGACACTCTCTAGGAAAGTCACAAACCAAAGAAAAAAGTTTTTGTAATTGTTGTCTCCCTTTCCCTCAGGAAAAGTATAAGTGTCCAGTAAAATTTCTTGGGTTCCTAAATCAGAGGTTTTATTTTAAATTTTAAAGACAAACTCCTGACTTCCAATTATACATTATTTTCTTTTCTTCCCATTCCACTCAAGAACAGAGAATATTCTAAGGGATCAAGACACACTGCCTTGCTTTCAGGGATTTATATTCTGTCCAATTTTGTTTTAATGAATGTGAAACTTTCACTAAAGTGTCTGATTCATAGATTATCTGTCAATTCATGTCTAAGTTAGAGAAGGTTGTTGGATCACACCATCTGTATGAAACAATCTGAAATGATCTAATTTGAGCAAAAAAGTTCCTACCTGGTTGAATTTGCCAGCTATTCTACTAACTAAGCATGTTTGTTAACTTTTGAACTTCTTGTTTTGTTGCATCGAAAGTTAAATACCGTAAAGAGAAGTTAAAGTTCTTTGGATTTGAAGAAACTACCTCAAAAGCCAACCACAGGCCTTAGTCCCTCACACAGTCACTCTGCCTACGAGAGTATAGGTTCTTGATTTTCTTGTGGTTTAGATGTGAAATGCACAGTCTCTTACATGAACCCATGCTCTACAGTGTAATGTATCGAGCAAGACACTCATTAAATGTACACTGTGCACAACACAGAGAACTGGGTATCATCTGATTAAAATATAATTTGCCTTTAACACAGATTTCTACTAAGTGTCCTTTTTTCCCAATAATTTTGTAATCTGATATTTCTATCCTGCACTCTAATCGAGAAAATAAAACAAACATGGATAATTTGTCTCTTTAGAGAAAATGAAGATCACATTATTTCTGTGTCCTGCTCCTATCAAAGATTAAACACCCATCCAAATTACATCTCAAGTTTTGATGCCCAGAACACTTATGGCATTTATATCAACTAAAGCTAAAGACTCAAACAAATCTAATATAGATTTATGATTTTATAATAATTGTTCCTAAAACATAAAAAGACAAAAGAAAATGCTATTTATATGCAAGCGGGAGGAAATGTTTTGGGGAAACAGATTTTATACTTGGGTTTATAATTAGCCACTTTAAAATAAATGAGTTTACTCTCCTAAAATATTCTTCAGATAAGAAAAGCCCTGAAGAAAACTAGAATTCAGGAGGGGGCAGTTAGAAAACATGAAACCACACTGATAACAACTCCATTCCAAAAGGCATTAACACTGCTCAAATATTGGACTTAGTATGTAATTTACAAGACCAATACGTTAGACTTGTGCCATAATGATGTAACAGGCCAACACTTACCTTTTTCATTGCCATTTGCATAATTTGGAGGCTTGTTTTTGTCAATGCTGTTAAAGCTCTGACTTCTCCTATTTAAATTAGAGGCTCCCTGGACTTTGCTGCTGCTGCCTGCAGTTGGCACCCTAGAGGGACCTGGAAGCCTGAAATAGTATAAGAAAAATTACATCATTTTTGTATATTACAAAAAGATAAGAGGTAGGAGGTTCTGATCAGGGAAGCCTTAGTGGAAAAAGCACAACATATGATGTTCTAAAATCTGTTTACCAGAAAATGGTGGTTTAAGTGATAAATAAGCTAAACACCAGAATTAAGAATCTTCAGAAAAATCTTATTTCACTTTTCAATAAACATGCCCTCAAATGATACTAAGAATGTAGAGCAATTAGAAATAAAATAACCTTTAACTTAAAAAGTCATACTTACAACACCTCTGATGAATAGCACTTTGACTTAAAAATACTATAACAATTACATGAAAAGCAAGGGAAATAACACCAATGTATTGTGTTCTTGAGGTATTAATCACCTATTTGCAGTTGTTGTTAAGTTGTTCTTTTCAATGCATGGGACATTTGTTTTTCTCTTAGATAGCTGTTTCCTAAGTCAACTTGATAATAACAGGAAGAATAAAGTTACTGAACAAATTGCTAATAGCAAATGCTTATTGCATATCTAAGGCAGTAAGCTATTACGATTCAAGCATGATGCAGAGACCAAGGTCATGAGATAATTTGTATTTTACAAGTCTGCCTCAAAAAAATTTTTTTTTCTTTAATCATTTTGCCAGAAATAAGCACCTAGACATTAGCTAATTATCTTATAAGTGTGGCCAGCTGATCATAAAGGTGATATGACAAGAAAGGATGCAGGTCTCAGAAGCAGAAAATCTCTGTTAGCAGACTAGCAATGTAAAATACACCTACAGGGACAGTGACTTCAGCTAGTCTTTGGAGATGAAAGACAGGACAAGAGGAAATAGGCAGACTGTATTAAAATTAGGGGAAGTTTGATGTTAGGTTGTGATCTGCAGTTATTCTATGCAGACTAAAATTAAGTATCAGTGTGGATCATTCCTGTCACTGTTTAAGCAGTTTCCATCTTGAAATTTCAAGTATCAATTATTCATGAATTGTGCCTACAATATACAATCACTGTATTTTACTCTACCCTGTTAACATATTATATATGTACAGTAAACAATCTGTATAAATTAAGAACTAGTAATTAAGAACAAATATTGGCATTCTAAGTCATATTCAACAACATGATACTAAAGGATGTCAGCCTCTTTGCTAGCATTTGCTGCCACCATGTGAATGTCTCTGTGTACTGCTCAGATAATTTCTATTTTAAAAGAAATAAATCTCTGGGCGCCTGGGTGGCTCAGTTGGTTGAGCAACAGCCTTCGGCTCAGGTCATGATCCGGGACTTCCAGGATCGAGTCCCACATCGGGCTCCCAGCTCCTTGGGGAGTCTGCTTCTCCCTCTGACCTTCTCCTCTCTCATGCTCTCTCTCGCTCATTCTCCCTCAAATAAATAAATAAAATCTTAAAAAAAAAAAAAAAAAAAAAAAAAAAAAAAAAAAAGAAATAAATCTCCAGGCCTTATAAATGAAGCACAGAAATTTTTACTGCTCTCTATACTAAGTTTTTAAAAATGAAAAAGTGTCTATATCTGTTATATTTGTGCCCAATATATCACAATTTCAAGAACAGTTACTACTATTTTCATATTTTCACTCACCTTCATAATTAATATATTATTTCCATAAATTATTAGGAAATCAAACTTTTAAATCCCATAGTTATTTTTAAAAATAGTAACAGGTATTGCAACAGGGAATGAACATCAGGAAAACAAAAATACCAACTTAAAAACAGAAGTGTTTCTTTCTTGGAACAGTTAATAGTTTCAAAATGTTGACTGTATTCTGGAGTTTAAATACATATGTCTAATAAATAGTTCCTTCAGCCATTTTGCCAATTAGAAGCTGTGCCATGTACAAGATTTGAACCTTTTCCAAATGATTCCAGCATTTCACTTTTGCTCAGGTGGCTCTACAGGTTATATAAGTATAGCACAAAACCATAGACATCAGGAATTTTGAGTACCAATGACTGCATTCTGAAAAAGGACTCAATTAATTAATTTGGCCAAATGCCCCAATCATAATAAATCCAAGAACTATCCCTGCAGACACAGCTACAGACTTAGAAAGTTCATTCCAAACTCACATGTATAAACAAATTTTGTCACAGAACTTGCTTGCAATGAAACTTGACCTGTTTCTAGAAAGCAGTTAAAATGCATTTTAATCTTTCTTGTGATCCATGAAGGCAAGTGATCTTTAGTTCTCAGAAGAACAAATTAAAACAAATTAAAAAATCCATTTGCTCTTCTCATTACCCTAATTTGACAGGCAGCCAAAGCTCCAGATCATTCATCAAAGTAATAAAAAGAGAAATGAGAATGAAGCCAATAAAAGACAGAGAGAGAGAGAGAGAAATGTTCTATTAAATTAATGTACTTAAAATATATTTTATATGCATGAGTCTTAGAAGTGGTAATAAAAAATGTACAAGGCAGGTCACTGTTTTTTGCACATTTGAATTTACATCATTTTTCCTACTTTAAATTAAATACCCTTTAAATTTTTCTCTCCAGAATCATTTTAATTGCTATGGAAATGAACATAACTTAGAAAATCAAGGCAAGAGAAAAAGCACATACCTCACGTCAAGGCATCATAAGCAGTCCTTGTGGTCAAACATTGCATAATACGATACATTAGCAGAGCAGTGATTAGGAAGCCACCAGTGAGGGAGATGTCACATATAATCACATAATAATCAAGGGTGCAAAACACATTTGATGTGGCTTCACTCAGCTGTACCATCATGCCTTCGGCAACTTAACATTTTTTTTAATAAATCATACACTTTCAATATACATTTATCTATCAGTATTTTCCAAACAGTTCATCATAAGTCATTTGTTTTAACAGACTGTCTTTAAAATATGTATGTCATAAAGAAGCAAAACTTTATACTATTATACGTAAAGGAACAATTCAGGTGACCTGGTGCTAACCTTCCCAGAAAAAACTGTCAGTATTTCTCAATTCTGCCTCAAAATGTGCGGTAATTAATGTATGCCCATCTCCAAAAACAATTACATTCTTGTCGTGTAACTTCCAGATTCTGTAACCTGGAAGGAATGGGGCCTTCAAAGTCATGTTTTCCTTGACTTTCTCTAAGCCTAGAAGCTAGACTTCAGCCCAGTCATAACAGTATATATAACAAAACTAAAACAGAAGAAGTCAGAACCCATTTAATGATCTAACACAGACATGCTCATCCTGGAGAATGCATATGGAAATCCACTTGGAAGAATTCAGTCTTCTAAACTTTTCATCCAGAAGTATGTAATTTATGAAAAAAATTTAGTATGATAGGACAAAATATCACTGGGCAGTTACTTTATCATCACTAACAAGCAATAAATTAGAGATATTAACTGACCTAGTAGGCTTTTTTTGACTGGTTGCAATTCCACTGTGATTAGACTGAGTTGCATATCTGGCTGCCAGACTGTATGAGGAGAAACAGAGAAATTGAATTAAAGAGATTCTTTGAACATGGAAAGAAAGCACAACATTACAAGAAAACTATGAGTTAATGAAATGCGATCGGAACATGTATAAGCATGTATAAAGGATAAATTAATTAGAAAATTATGATAATGCAACATATATACTGCGACCTTTGATTAATGAACACACTATGAAACAATGCAGGGCACCCCTTGGAATTAAGTGTGTCATCATTGATTTTAAAATTATGGCCATGTGATAGTGTTCATATTATTTTGAGTAGGATTTCATTTCATAAAGAAATTCGACCTTTGTAAATGACTGGAAAAATTTCAGGAAAGCTGAAGTTTGACTACATAATACAACGAGCTCTTTCTCAAAGAGGTTAAAATGAACAGAAAGTAAAATTTTCTTTAGTAAACTCTTCTAATTTGCTGCTTTCACTTGAATATTATTTCCAGAACCAAATGACTAAAATATCTAGTTTCTGACAAATGTATTGTTTGATCTCGAGTCCTGGATAGAAAGTTTTAAGGAAGCAAACAAAACAAGATGGTTTTCTAAAGAAAGAACTATGTAAAGTTAAATGGAATAAACTGGAGTCAAATTCTCCAAAAACAAACTGAACAACTATTAACGACAGTTTCTGGGCATTCTTGAGTTGTAATTCTTAGTAATTTTTACATCAAGATCTTTGCTCAAAGACACAAAAGAAAGCATTATTTAAACTGAGTTCCGAAGAACAGTGAATATTTTACAAACAAAAATGAAATTTTGCACTTAAGCTAATTCCTGAGTTACCTGAGTGTTCTGAAATTAGGGTTTTGAAGGATACAGTAAGACACAATTAGATCTGAAACATGTTCACATATCCTGCGATTGGTCATGGATTGGTGCCTGAGTGGAGAATCACTTTTCAGGTGAATTGTGGGGGAGCAGGAAGGCCCTTAAAAACAGCCCAGACAGAAAAGAATATATCCTCATAGCTAGAGAGCTTTTCAGAACACTTATTTTTCACATTCAATATATATTATTTATTTGCATATAATAAATTCTGTATCCTAACTACATTGGGCACTGAGAAAATTCTCCCAACTGTTTCAGTTAACAATGATACCAGAGAATAATGCAAAAATAAAAACCAAAGTGTCTGAATGAAATGAGATATTAATTTAAAATCTAAACTTCAAATACAAGCACCCAAAGTGAAGAAACATTTTTTTTTGAAGAAACATTTATTGTGTGTTAACTTCTCAGTCTATTTTGTCAATCCAGAGAAAGAGATCTACCTCAAGGTTCACTACTATGTCTTACCCCGTATTTTACAAATTGAACACAAGTATTAGCTGGAGAAATGACATGAAACGATATAATTTCCTTCAGGGAACAGAAGCCATCTCATAGCATTTTCTTGCATGATTTTAAAGAAGTTCAATAATTTCCAGAATAGAAGTGGGGTAGGGGAAGAAAAATCTAGAAAGGTCAACTGACTTGCTAAAATCAGTTTGGTTTTATGGCCCACGTGTATTTTCTAATTTATTATGAGAAAACAATACTCTACATATTGCCTAGATTTTTGTGCCAAATCCACATAATTTAACCCTTTGAAACTTGGCTTCTGTTCTGCTTCCCTTGCACTAGTGATACTGTTGTATGAAGAGCACAGGACTTTTATTTAATTCCGCCATACTCCAACATCTTTTATCTGAACCATATTGCTCCCTCTGCCTTTGTGAATCTCTCTCTTTCATAGGTGGTAATACCTGTGAGCTCACTTGATTTGCCCACCATCATTCTCATTCATTTTCTCTTTCCTTCACTGGGTCCTTTTCCTTTATTGAGCTCTTTAAGGCATGATTTTTCATAGGTCCTCTTTCCTCAAACACTTGTATGCATTCTTTCGCTTAGCAAATCATTTTTCACCTCAGACTTTAAGTAAAATCTACTATAAACAAATGTTAATATGTGAGTCACACTCCCAACTGTCAATATCAACTGAGGAAAAGACGTCCATTTCTATGATCTTCAGAGTTACCACTTTAAACACCATTTTCCTTCTTTTAACCCCCTAGTCTTAATCGGATCCTTCCTCTAATTTCTTGATTTCTATTCACAGGATCATCATTTTCTTTAGTCCAATGGGCTTGAAACCTCAGTAGCTGACTCTTCTCTTTTTCCTTTTAATTATTGTCAATAGGCTGTCACTCTAATTCAACCTCTACAAATCCATTTACATTTATGTTCTCTTCCAATTTCCTTGTGTATTGCACTAAATCAAGCCCGTAACACTTCCCACAATGCCTCTGGGTCCCTTTGTTTTTCTTAATCTTCTACCTGGCTCTGTCTCCACACTCAGTAGAAAACCACTATTTCCCCCCCCTTAGTTTCAGACTTACAGTCTAGTCACAGAGTAGATGAAGTGGTACAGCTCATGCAATTTATTGGTAAAACAGACACAAGAGACATGTAGACACAGCTCTGAGGCAAGACAGGGAAGATAAATAGAATCAGAACACTAATAAACTAGGAATTTTCAAAATATCTGGATTGAGGATAGTGTATTTTTTCCCTGGAAGGACTGCCAAATGAGACTCCTTCTAGCTAACGGGTGTTAAAATATCAGAAACAGAAGCACAAAAGAAATGCATATTTTGAGGTTTCTTGTGGGTTCTATCAAAAAGTATCTGCTCATCTGATAAAGTAAAATATTAAGAGAATGCTTTTTTACTTCCCTAAAATGGAATACAAGAAAGGAGACTAGAGACAGTCAAATGAATTTTTAAAAATGAAACTCATCTGGTGCTCAATACACAGAAAGATCCAAACTACCAGAACTTTCTAATCTACCTTTATCACAAACTCCCATGTGGAACTATAATATCCACTTATTATAAGGAAAGAAAAACTTCTCAATGTAAACATATCCTGAATTTTAACTTATGCATTTTTACCAATTGCTAGAACCTTGCTATTCAAAGTGTTATCCAAAGACCAAAGAAAGTGGTATCACCTGTAACTTTTTAGAAGTACTGGATCTCAGGTCTCATCCCAGAGTCTCTGCATTTTAAAAGGATTCTGATGCATAATAAAATTGAAAAAGCTGTGCTCTACAGAATACCCACAAATGTCCAACCTTGGAGGAAAAAACTTTGTAGTTTCTAAAGTGAAACAGCATAAGCTAAATATCTCGGGGAGTCATAATTCATCATCTATGCTCTAGGGGCTTTGGATACTATTGCTATCATCCTTTTAGAAATCCTTCTCCTTTAGCTTTTCTAATGCAACAGCTACCCATGTGGCTACTCCTACTTCCCAAATAACTGTTGACTCACTCCCACACCCCCACCCCAGCCCCTTAATTGTTGTATTGTTACCATGAGTACTTTCAAAATTGTAATCCTAGGCAACAGCTGATCTACCCCTCTATTCTTTCTATCTGAGATCTACATTCGATACTCAAATCTCAATCCTAAACTGAATCTCTTTCTTAAATATCACCTTGAGATCCCTAAATATTACACCCAGATCACCTAGATTTCTCCCAGATATTCCAAAAATGTTCAAAATAACTCATTTTCCTTCTTTCAAACTATCCTCTCTCTCTCTCCAACTTTGCTACATAACTTGACTGTCACCATTTTCTCCACTGAACAATATGGAGTTGTCTTGATCATTACCTACTATTTTTCTTCCTCTGTGTCATCTCTCTTACAGACTCTAATAATACCTCTTCACTGGTCTCACTGTTTTCAGTCCATTTTTATTCCCAGACAAATCAAATGATTCCTCTCAGTCAAAAGAATGAACTTTCCCAAGGAAGAATAAATGTCAACTGCTTTCTTTCAAATTGCTGTTGACCGCCGTTGTCCATAAGATAAAATCCAAGCCCTGTGATTTGGTTTATAATATTTCAGTACATCCCCTCAGACTCTTACAGACTCATCCTCTCAGCGTATCTCCACCCCATGTTCTCCACCATCACCACACCTCTGCTCCTGGCCTACGGCCTCTGTTCCTGTGGGTCCATGGCTTTTCTCATGAGGTTTCCCTCATCTGAAATGCCAGTCCTTCCCTTCCCTGCATTATAAAATCTTACTGCTAGTTCAAAATCCTACTCAAATCTCACCTTCTTGTTGAAGTATTTCTCAAGTTTCCCAGAGTTAATTTTGCCCTCTCCTGGTCCACAAATCTTAATTCTCCTCTAATTAATAGGTTAATATGGGAATTTAGCATGGTAAATATCTGTATCCTGAGCAGATTGTTTTATTTACAAGGACAGGAATTATGTTATGCCCACTTTGCATTCTCAGTTCCTTTCATGGGTTTATAATGTGTTCAGTAACTAAGTAATTGATTTATATTTACTAACTAGTATTATCAAACAATGATTTATTATATCTCCAACTTTTAAGCAAAGGGGACTGTTCTAAGAAAGGGTTTATCAGAAGTGCATTAAAGGAAGGAAAAAAAATTCATCTTCATTGTGTTTTTCTTAAGTGAACTGCAGTTTATTTATTTTCTCATTTATTCCTTATAATAGTGCTGCAAAGGTGACATCTGTTCCTGACTGGAAATATGAAACTAAAGATATTATATATTAACTTATCTGTATATATTATACATCTTAAAAATAAAGTACTAAAATTTGAACTTTGGTCTGTTAGATTCTATACAATCTTTGCTATGTTCTGCCATACTATCTTTTTTTATTGCAAATTGATAAGAAATTGCAGAATTTTAATGCTTCTTTTTCCATTAATTCATTGCCCTGTGGATTTATGAATATCTCCAATAATGTCATTATTATTATTATTATTTCAATACTGTTATAAAATAGCAACTCTTCTAATTTCAAATAAATCTACTTCAAAAGGTACTCTTTAGCATTCAGACAGATAATATTAATTTCATTCAATAGGTCATTTTATAAAGAAATCAAGAATAGGCAATAAGACAATTTGAAAGAGTAAGATACTTTCACAGTATTTAAGCAACTCTTCTCAAAAATCTTCCAAGTAAACACTCTCTTTTGAATTTTTAAGCAATTTTAATCAGGGCTAGGAAACTGACAGAATAATTATAACCCACGGTTCCCATGTCCATTGCACAGATAATTAATCAATCAATCACAGAATTCTTTCCTAATAAGCCCTGTGGTAGCTTCAAAATCCATGGCCAGGATTCAAGCAATCCTTATTAATCAAAAGAATTAGAATGAGAATAAAAACTTATTTGAATTTCTTCTTTATTGTCTCATCAAAATATTAAGATTTGAGTGGCTCAGTATAAGTTTTTTAAAAAAGATTCCACTTCTATTATAGTTATTCTAGCAGTGGACTTCCATGTAGAAGTAAAATTATATAATCTTATTCCTTAGTTTTTATCCTCAAAAATCAAACTGGACCCAGACATAAAGCACACCTGAATCATTAAAAATCAACAAAACATAATATCTCAGCTTCACCCAATCTATCATTCCTTATTTTCATTAGCTACTACCAAGTTTCTTCTGAAAAAATCTCAGTTGAAAAAGTGGGTATTTGAATTGTCTCAATTCGTGTTTAATTATTATGATAATTAAAAACATTTTTTTCTTATTTATTCACTCTACAAATATCCTTTTAACATCTATTGTTTGCCCAGGTAAGAACCTGGAGAGCCACAACAACCTGCTAGGCAATTGGACCTTTGTCTTGATGCAGTAGGGAATACCACAAGTTTTTGACTGCAGAATAAATGATAAATTCTCAGACTGAAGAGATCCTCTCTTAAATATGTAAAGGAGGAACTGGGGAAGGAAGGAGGTGGGGACATTTAGTAAGACCAAATTTCCCATTTAGGAGACCAAATGGGAAATTGCTCCTATAATTCAGGCACCATTTGGTGAGGGTCTGAATGAAGACAGAAGTAGAGAATATAGAAGTAAATGATTAATGAGAGGAGTTATAATGGTAGCTGTAAGAACTGAAGCAGAGGGAAGAATTTAGGATGGCTCCTGGGCCTCTGGCTTGAGTGGCACAGGATGGTTACCTAGAGGCAGAGTAGGAAAAGGAGACTGAACATCCTTGGTATAGTTTCTGATGAGAAAAAAATCAAGACTCGACTTCTAGATTATGTTATAGTCACAGAGTGAATAAAGTAACAGGATATACTTGGAAGCTGGATATTCTGTGGTGAGTAAACCCCCCTTTACAGTACAGCTAAGGTAAAGATCACTTTATGATCTTATTGTAATGGTTCTCTTATAAAGTACATAAACACTTTTGGATGTTGAATGAATAAATAAGTGAGAAATTGACTTCACATACTTAAGGTTTTCAAAGTGGCAGACTGGTAAAGATACTGTGAAACTTGATTCAGTTTTGTGTTCTATTTATTCTAATAAGCACATATTTATTGATGTAGTCAGGAAATTAATTCATCATGAAAGACTTTTATTGACTGCCTATATATACTGGCATTATGCTAGAAAAACTCCATTTGGAAAAATTAGATTTACACATGCCAGGCTTGTTTCACTGTGGAAAGTATAACCCTTAAAACCATGTATACTAATTCAAACTCCTTTCTAAAAAGTGTAATTTGATATTTAATGAAAATTGAATTTACCACAACCTTGAAAGGAGCAATATAAAAATATTAGGCAGGTGTGTACAAGTAGTACAATAAAATCTTTCTCTTCCATGACTTATTAAACTAAAATCAGCAGTAAAAATCTAATACATTGGTTTGTAGCACAGAATTTAGAGTTGGGCTGCTTGCTCTACCTGAATACCAGCTTCGCTTTTGTTGTTCTCTGTCCCTGTTTCCTCATCTGTTAAATGAGGATGGTAACTTTACCTACCTCAAGGTTTTGTTGTTGTTTTTCATCTTTTTTTTAATTAACATATAATGTATTATTTGCCCCAGGAGTACAGGTCTGTGAATCGCCAGGCTTACACACTTCACGGCACTCACCATAGCACATACCCGCCCCAATGTCCATAACACAACCACCCTCTCCCTACCCTTCTCCCCCCACCTCCTGCAACCCTCAGTTTACCTCAAGGTTTTTATGGGGTTTAAGCTGTAAATCACTTAGAAGAGTGTCTGGCTTACATAAGTGTTATAACAGTTAAAAGGAAAATTCAGAGGGATTCAGATATACATTTGAGAGTCCCTGAATGAACTAACCCCTACAGGAAGCTCTATAAATATTCTGATGAATTCATACAACATAACTTCCTACGTTTCTCAATCCCTGTAATTCCTCTGCTCTCTTGTGCTTGGTCTTCCCAATACATCTTTGGTTCTCACCTATCACTTCTGAGGTTACTCTGTTTTAGATTACTCCAAATCCCACAAACATGGACCTCTCAGTACAGTAGTTGAGCTTCAACTCTGGTTCTCAGTCTCTGGATTTATAATTACCTTGGGACCATGATTTATTGAAACAAAAGTTAATGAAGTCTCCTTCTCTCTCCAACATCCCTGGATACTACTCACTCATTTCCTGAACTCAACAGTATGAATCTCTATAGGTCCCAGTAAGACATCCATGAAACACCATTCCCAAAGCAGCTTGTGTGGGATGAGACTTTCAGAACCTGTAATTCTCAGCAATGTACATAATTCAAAAAGTGTCTCAAATACAGATTTTATTGAATGTTTCTGTTGTATAATATACTGCTTAGATGAAAATACAGTTTGATATGCTTATAAAATATAGTATATTTATTTTACTATTTTTTTTTAATTTTATTTACTTGACAGAGATCACAAGTAGGCAGAGAGAGAGGGGGAATCAGGCTCCCTGCTGAACAGAGATCCCAATGCGGGACTCGATCCCAGGACCCTGAGATCATGACCTGAGCCGAATACAGAGGCTTTAACCTGCTGAGCGACCCAGGTGCCCCTATTTTACTATTTCAACCAGTGTTTTGTTCTAGATTCGTACTCCAGATTTTACATCTAATTTGAAAGACAAGGATAAAATGTCTCAAAAAATGAGATATTCCTCAAAACAACAACAAAAACAATTTGCCTTGAAGAAGATACTGAACTAGCTACTGTAAGTCCGAATATGTTGCAAAACAAATGAAAAGAACATTCTCTTGTTTGTTCATTTTACCAGTAAGTTCGGTTGCTACAATTTTGCTCTGAGACCTCCCTTTTTTGCCCAGCTTTCCACTTTTTCCGAGTAATCTCTTCTATTTCTATTGTTTCAATTAAAACAAAAACAAAACAAAACAAAACAAACAAACAAAAAACAGGGTTAAACAACTTTTCCATGTCTGTATCTCTGGCCCTGACCTCTCTCCTGGGCTCCAGAGACACACACTAGACACCACCATCTAGAATTCCCATTGAAATATCAAATTCGTGAAAACCAAAGGTGAACTTTTTTCTCTCCACCTCCTTCTTTTCATCTTTTTCCACTATTGCATCATTTTTTTCCTTACTGAAAAGTATCACTATCCAACGAGTCAAAATCAATCAATCAATCAATCAATCAATAAATAAAATAACAAAATAAATGTTTCACCCTTACTTCCAAACAGTCCCCAAGTCCATTTTCCTAGTCAGAAACTCATGTGCCTATTAACATTACTCTGTTCACTTTCCTACCATTTTAGCTGCAGTACCCTTCCCACTCCTCTCCCCAAAGCACATCTTTCCTCTATCCTGTCACCAAGGTTGTTCTCCTAAGTTATAAACGGCATCATCTTTCCTCTGCTAAAAAATCTCCAAAACAATTGTCCTTTACGTTCAGGAAATAAGTCCCATCTCTTAGACATAACATCCAAAGCCTCCATTTACTGACCCGAGCCCACATCTCTAGTCTTACCTGTCATCATACCCTGTAGCAATTTAAACACAGAGCTATCATAAACTCTTTGGCATTCCTTTCATTAAGAGGTAAAATCTTCATTCCACTGACCCTCTGCTTGAGTGTGGGTGGGCTTGTCACTCCATCAATCAATAGGTCACCATGTAAGAAGCACCACGTTCTTGTGACTGCCATGTTGGAGAAGCTTTGTGTGGTTGCTATTCTGGCTAAGCTGCCAGACACTTTGTGTGAAAAGTCATCCTGGCAGTGGATTCTCTAGCCACACCTATTCCGCCTCCCAGGAGTCTGTGACACCTCCCACTCCACCCTTCCCTGTGGAAGTCCCAAACACTGTGGAGCAGAGACAAGCCATCTCCACTGGGCCCTGTCTGATTCCGAGGCTCACAAAATCCATGAGTATAATCAAATGGTTATTGTTTTGCACAACTATATTTGGGGTATTTATTTTCGAACAGCAATGGATACTCAGAACACACTTCTATTCTCACACTTTTTCCTTGTCCAAATACTTGGAGTCTCCTGAATGTAAATGGCAGTTAATCCATGAGTGCCCTCATCTAGGCTCTTTCCTCTAACTGCTGTCACTGAGTAACTCTGTTGGATTAGGTAGCATACCTGATTGAACTACCTGTTTAAATACCTAGGTCTTCTATTACACTGTCAGCAATTTGAATGGTAAAAACATCACCATATCTCAACCAAACATCTAGCATAATTTTTGGCACACAGTGAGGGCTGGATCTTTAATTTTTGAAAGGTCATAGCTGAACTTTCAAATCACTGATGAAAAAGAACACTGGGCTCTAATGCAATATATGAAGCATCATTTGGAACAATATCATCTTTCATTAAAATATTCCATTTCATTTCCATATGGTATTCGCTGACTGTATAGTGACTGACTCATTAAAACATAAACATCAGACACAAAACAGTTATTCTTAAAGTGTATGTACTTAATACAAGCATAATTGAATAAACTATGTTTATCAGAACAAGGTAGAATCTAAAGGCAATTTTTTGTCTATGTAGGTTCTTTCAACTCCTCATCTATATTAAGAAATTGTATAAAAAATTATTTAGGAACACCCTTTACTCCACTCTTATCTATTTACCATTAAGTCTTAGAGCCACACAAACATACTATGAGTAGAAGTCCCTACATGGAATCCCACTACAGTCAGACATTTAGTGCTTTTGATATCCAAAGAAAGAGAAAAACACGCTTAATCATAACATCACATTTGTCCTTTTAACAGCACTATTCTTAAGGAACTGAGGAAGAATACAAAGAAATCACAAAATAGGAGGTAAAAAATTTCTTGGCTATGGGTTTCAGTGGACAATTTATACCTTTCAATTTGGTTCTATTGGTACCATGTTAAAAAGGTAGAAATTCTCTCCTCCCAAATACACTAAAATAGCTTGAGAGAAAATTAGGAAGAGGTTACCCATACTGTAATTAAGTATATGGGAAGAAAGTCTTAAAGATGTCTAGACAAAATAACAAATACAACAAAGTAACAAGTTTTGAAAATAGTAAAGCACACCCACTAACATTTTAAGACTGAGATAGATTGAAATATATTCCCTTATACAGCCTATAATTGCTAAGGGTAGATAGAAAACCATACATTCAGAATTAAGATCCAAAGAATTCTCTGAATCAAATTCTTCCTTTAGTGTAAAGACTTTTCCTTTTGCAGGATCCTTGTGCAATGTTATAAAATGATAACTACTGTGATAATAGCTCTAAGAAAGAGGGGGGTGTTCAACCAATGGTACAAAAATATCTTTTATACCTCAACACTAAATATGCTCATTCAAAAATATTTAAGATGTTTTGCAACAGCTACATGCATATTAGGGTACGTGATAAAAATACGGTCCCTATACTTAAATTTTGCTGAGACTTCACTGAAAACAGTTATTGCCTAATCCAAAAATGAGTCAGAAACTTAGCTTTCATCCACATGTGTTTCTTTTTAGTAGCTGGGTGGCTGAAATATCATCCTGATTATATGTGAGACAGGTTACTGTGATAACTTATCCCATTAGTGAAATATGGTATGTAAATATATTATAACCTTTGTGTTATCTTAAATTTCAACTGACAGTTAATAAGACCACCTGCATGGTCTGTTTTTTGGGGATCTCAAAACAGTAACTAAAGAGGGAGATGTCTATGTAAGATATTACTGCATCAAAGTTTCATGCTCTTTTAGGAATGCATAATTTCCAGATAAAGGGCAACTCAGGAAACCAGACTCATATTTCTTTCACAGTCTTACCATAAATGAAATTTTCCAACAATGCTTTTACTTACAAATAGCTCAAAGCATTACCCTGCTCCAAGGATCTTTGCAACTTAAAATTTTCAGTATGGAGTAAAATTGCATCACAATAAATTGAGTGCTCCATTCCAAAAGATTATTTTAATGCAATCAATCAATCGATCAATCAGTCAATACCACATCTGGACCCTGAATACTAATAGACAAAGTTTTTTTGTTAAGCTAAAAATTTGAACAAGCTTTGGTAAAGACTATCCTGGTTGGTGAAAACTCTGAATTATTTAGTACTTTCAAAAGACAAAAAGTGTTGTACTAAACACAAAATATGTTAATAACTATTTCTTGGTACACATGTTCCTGAAAATGGCCTTTAATTATTATACTTACAAAATAATTATATAAATGCATGTCTATACAGTGTTTGAAGATCTATGAAAAAGTCTACTTTATAGAGTCTTTATAATTGGACTATTCTCAATTTATAGCAAAGCAAATGCAATCATCACTGCAATCAGTTTCATGTTAATAAGGAGTGGCTGGGGTTTCAAAACATCTCTGATGCTGAGCTTTGGCCTAGAGTCTGCCAGGGAGGGAAAGCTGATTCTGTTTACACATCTTTTCAGACTGAGAGTTCAATCAGAAAGGGAGAGACTGGGGCCATGGTCAGAAGTGGCAGCGCAGGAAATGGATGCTAAGAGGCAAATGTTGACAGTGTGCTTTCTGACGGAGAGGGATCCTAGACCAATAGTTAAAGTCTCATGGGCCAGACTGTCTCAGCTACAGAAATGTTACAAGTCCCTGAAATCCAATTATGTGCTCGTCCTGTCATTCCAATTATTATTTGGTTTTCTACGTAGCTCTGACTGCAAGAAAATAGTTCAGTGGTCATACTGACATGATTATTATGGTTATTGTGAGACTTGCATTTTCTATTGTTAAGTCAGTAAGCAGAATACAGTCTCTAGTGGAAAACAGATTAATATAAAGTACTTTCATATGGCATAAGATTGAAGGTATAATAATCAAGCCTACATTGTCAATGCTCTATTTGAGAAGAAAGTGTACCATAAATACTAAAAACCAAATAGAGCCCAAACAATGTTGAGTGCTTGGGAGACAATGTTCATAAAATGTATTAGTTATCCTGAGTCACTGTGATGATACACGAATCACATTTTGGTTCTTTTAAGAGCAAATGATGAAACACTGACTAACCATTGTTTTACATAGACATTTATGTCAAAAAACACAAGTCTTAACTTGTAAATTAGTAGCAGTCTAATACTTTAAAATGTATATGATATTCTCCCAATTCCATTAAAAAGATAGAGTATAATTGTGATATTTTTATTTTCTACCCAAAGAAATTAGGTTCAGTTAATTGACTTATATTTTTTTAAAGAAGAAAATGAAATTATCAGAACCAAAAATTATTTTGCCCGTGTCTTCTGAGACTCAAACTTACATTATTCTCTTTTCCCTAATATGACGCTATTAACATGCTGAAAGGGGAATAATTAAAGTTTAAATTTCCAACATCAAGAATAACAGGATTGAGAACAAGTGACATCAATAGACAAGAGACTTCAACAGACTTTGAAAAACTGAAAATAAATGAGTAGCATTAATGGAGAACACATAGGAGAGAAGTTTCATCCTAGTGTACACATGGAGGAAGATTTTAGTCTAGAAAAATAGGAGGGGGGTGCCTGGGCGGCTCAGTTGGTTAAGCAACTGCCTTCGGCTCAGGTCATGATCCCAGAGTCCTGGGATCGAGTCCCACATCAGGCTCCCTGCTCCATGGAGAGCCTGCTTCTCCCTCTGAGCTTCTCCCCTCTCATATTCTCTCTCACTGTCTCTCTCTCACATAAATAAATAAAATCTTTTAAAAATTAAAAAAAAAAGAAAAATAGGAGGGAAGCTGGACTAGGATATTGAAGAGAAAATGAAGGGATTATAAAAAGGAGATTAATCAAATATCTATGTCAAACACTATCAATGACCACCCCGTGGCCAGATATAAGGAAACCAATTAATCATACAAACAAACAAGAAGCAATTTTAACTACAATAACTGAATAATCCCAGAAAAATGATGCTGGCACAGATGGGTTCCTCAATATACCTTGACTGATCCCTCTAAAGCATTATCAAATGAACTTTGGTCAATTCTCTAAGTTATTGATCAGTTTATGATTGCATTCAAACAAATATCTACTTTCAATAGACATTCAAGAAAGGCTTTGAACAGGAAAGAATCACAGTATATACATCCTGATTCTACAGAACATATTGCTAATAGCCCATGAGGTAAACACTCCATTGGTTTGAAATTTTTTAGAATCAATCTGTAAAGTAGAGTGTAAATCATATGAACCTTAATTTTAAGAAAGTGCAGATGACAGAGATTGCAAATTATTAGTGGATGAGGGGAGAACAAGAAATGCCAATAGCTATATTTTATAACACAGAATGGCAAGAGATATTCTACAGTTGACTGAGAATGAAAAAGATGTTATTTCATTATATAAAGTTATAAAGTTAACCAATAAAAGAACTAAAAAGAGTGAAATTTAACTATGTGGTAGCACTCCTAGAAAGACCTGTCCATACACTACTGACCACCTCTAATTCCCCTCTCCCATTTTCTACTGAACAGATTCTAATCAAGTTACCACAGCAACTACTTGACTGGAGTAGCTCTGGTCAACGTCTCCAGTATGAAACCCGTGAGTCAGATCTCAGGGCGTAGCCTACTTATGTGCAACATTCAATGCAGTTGAAGTCCTGCAGGTAGGTAGATAATGGTTAGAAACACAAACTTAGA